>PVKV010003586.1:0-49716 GCA_004027835.1 Alouatta palliata | reverse complement strand
CAAGACTGTCAAGAAAGGGGAACACTTGTACATTGTTGGTGGGAATGTAAATTAGGTTCAGCCACTGTGGGAAGCAGTCTGAAGATTTCTCAAAAAACTTAAACTAGAACTACCATTTGACCTAGCAATCCCATTGCTGTGTATAGAGACAAAAGAAAGCAAATCCTTCGACCAAAAAGACACATATACTTACATGTTCATTGCAACGCAATTCTACAATAGCAAAGGCATGGAATCAACCTAGGTGTCTGTAAATGGTGGATTGTATAAAGAAAATGTGGTATATTTACACCATGGAATACCATGCAGTTGTAAGAGAATGAAATCATGTCCTTTGCTGCAACATAGATGCAGCTGTAGGCTATTATTCTAAGCGAATTAGCACTGGAACAAAAAACCAAATACCACATGTTCTCACTTGTAAGTGGGAGCTAAATACTGAGTACTCAGGGACATAGAGATGGTAACAACAGAAATCAGAAATACTAGAAAGGGGAGGGAATAAGAGAAGCAAAGGTTGAAAAAGTATTGAGTATTATGTTCATTACCTGGGTGATGGGATCATTTGAACCCCACACTTCAGTATCATGCGGCATACCCAAGTAACAAACCTGCACATGCACCCCCTGAATCTAAAAAAAAAGCTAAAAAAGAAGAAAAGAAAATATGTGTGAAACAGGTTATAATTCCTTATGGCAACTGACAATCTCATTAAACATAAGATCCAATAATTCATTTTTAAAATTCTAATTAGATATTGATCTATGAACTTTAGAAAGAGGTTAGGAAATTAAATGTTTTAATATTTAATAACTACGTGTACTCTATTTTGCTAACAAAATAAAATTATCATTTTACTCAAATGATAATACCACTTGTGATTCTCAAACGAATGTTTCTTCTCAGTGACATTACCATTTGAATCAAAATGATTGTTCAACAAATTCTCAATCTTCACTCAGTCTCCACTTTTTGTTTGTTGTATTAAAAACATGCTACAAAGCTTCAAATCCTTCCAATGTAGTAGACATCAATGTTATTTCAGTACAATAAGACTTTTCATTATAGTTGTTACTTCACTATTTCACCTAATACTTTAAAATGAATGTCTACTATGAATATAAATAAATAATTCTTTGTGCTAGGACTTAACTGTAAATGAGGGGAGGGAGCAGAGGCATCCAGAAGATGCTTTCAGTTTCCCAGATATGGTGTGCCCAGGTCCTTGGCCTCTCTCGCTCCAGAATGGGGGAAGGGGCCCTGGAGGCACGGTGAGCTTGGCGTTGGCATAAATATCACGGACCCAAAGAGTTTAGCAGAGAGTGATTTATTAGGCAGAGAGAGAGGAAAGAGAGAAGGAGAGAGAGCTCCCATCGTGCCGTTGGAGGGAATCCAAGGGAGGAATCTGCACAGGTAAGGGGCAAGGGTATTTTAACCCCGGAGTTATTCCCACCCCATTAATGTTCTCGTCCAATGAGAGGAGTTCTTTTAAATTTCCTCTGGAGTGATTGATCTTGGACTCTGATACTGGATTGGCTGCTCGGTCTGCAACAGAGGCCCTTCCTCCCAGAGTTTTTGCGGGCTTTTTGAACAAAGATGCACACCTGTAATTTCTACCTAGCCTGCATGCAGGAAAATCAGACAAAGAACTTTACATTCCAGGATGGGTACATGGATGGAGGCATGGCACTGGAAAATTCCTGCCTTTGAAACCACGCCCCTTGTGGACTTGGTTTTCATTAGCACAGTCCCTCATAACTACTTCTAAAGTATTTTTTTTTTCCTGAAATCAAACTGCTTCCTGAGGAAGAGTTTGTCTTGTGATTCTCTATGAATGATAGAATGAACATCCATGTTTTAGCATTAGGAAAAACTCAACTTGTCAATGAATTTACTCATTGAACTTGTTCTGCGTTGCTTTTCTCAGATAGACAGTATGTTTCTACCTTAAACTATGTCATGTGGTCATAACCAGACATGAAAATAAAGATCTGATCTAAGGTCCAACCTATAAAACATCAGAAAATCTAAAAAATGCACAAATATAATTCAAAAGTTTCTATAAAATTTGTTTCATCCCTGTAATTCTTTTTCATTTTATTTGCATATCACTTTTTAGAAATTTCAGTTTAAGGACATTCAGCTGTACTTGTTTCTGGCATGCGGGCATTCCTCTAAAGATGTGATAAACAGAAAAACAAAGTCTGCTATAAACATTCAAAGCAGGAAAGGACAACATCGAAAAACATGCTTATAATGATATTGATTCACATCTTAAGGAAAAAAAATAAAACTTCTTTTAGGGGAATTTCTGTTTGGTTCTAAAGATTCCCTCTTTGTGAACCCTCAAATACTTAAAAACATTTAAGAAATTGCCTCCTCCATTTATATTTTAATAAGAACATTCTGGCTTACCTTTATTTGTATCAACTTTTCATTGAATACATCATCACTTTTAATAAGCCAAATATTGCAGTTACTCCTGGCTGCAGAACAGTCATTTGAAGTCTGTAAAAGAAAATAAAGGGGGAAAAAAGAAAAAGAATTACCATCTCTGAGTGTCAAGATTAACTTAAAATTTCTACCTAGATATCAAACTTATGTCAACAGATTTTCTTCCCTTCCTTCCATACAAGCAGTAAGAAATATTTCATGAGCTAGGTAAATAAACACACTTCCAAGTAAATCTCCCAACCTGATAAAATTAAAACAGTCCTCAAGCAGTCTACACCTGGACAGAAAAGAGCTTTCACCTGCTGCACAAAATATATATTTGCGGATGTGTATTCATAAGGATACAATTTTATAAAAGGTCACAAATAAAAGCAAATTATTCACATTTAAATTAGTAAATGGGTGCATAAAATGTGAATTATTTTGGAGTTGAAATTAAATAAGGAAAAAATACCACAAAGGCCAGAGTTTCCTTTTATAGAGGTCATATCAGCTTCCTTGGTAACTATACTTAGTCTTAAAGGGACCTCGGGGAGAACTGAGGCTGATCATTTAAGAAGCCAATACCACCTACACAGGTAATATTAAGTGACAGGGTTTTTTGTCAGTTGCAGGTGGGATGTGTGAAATGGGAGGGTCACAATCATAGGCCTATAAGTTTCTTATCCCTAGAGATATAAAAAATAGATTAAAATTCCTCAAATTCCTTCACAGCCTTCCCTACTGTTAAAGATACAGACAAAGTGGTGATGATTTATAATGACAAGGTGTTTATTAAGAAGAGAGAGAGAATGGTGGTATAAAAGTTAGATATGGAAAGTGTGGAGCAATTATAGCTTATACTCTATGGGCATAATTATCTTAATTGAGCAATGTACTATAAAATGATTATCTAATTCACTGCTTCTCAGCCATGGCTACACATTAAAATCATCTGGAATAATGTTTTTGTTTTTGTTTATTTGTTTGTTTGTTTAAAAAAAAAACACCCAAGCCTGAGTCCAAGTACTGGGGAGTCTGACTAATTTATTCTCAGTTGGAGCCTGATACGGTTTGTCTCTGTGTTCCCACCCAAATCTCATGTTGAATTGTAATTCCCAGTCTTAAGGGAGGAACCTGGTTGGAGGTGATGGGATCCTGAGGTTGGATTTCCCCCTTGCTGTTCTCATGATAATGAGGGCGTTCTCAGGAAATCTAATGGTCTAAAAGTGTGTGGCACTTCCCCTTTTGCTCACTTTCTGTTCCTCCTGCTCCACCATGTGAAGATTGTGCCTGCTTCTCCTTCACCTTCCACCATGATGGTAAGTTTGCTGAGACCTCCCCAACCATGCCTCCGGTACAGCCTGTGGAACTGTGAGTCCATTAGACCTCTTTTCTTTATAAATTACCCAGTCTCAGGTAGTTCTTTATGGCAGTGTGAGAATGGACTAATAAAAAGCCTAAGATTCAAGGTGTAAATTACCCACTCCCCACACCTGGTGTTTGTAATGGACAGCTAAGAATAAGAATCACTGCTCTTAACTTTGATAAACTGTTGAAACCATAATATTGCTCCAATTTGTAAGGAAAATTTACAAGGCTTTGATTTACATTCCTGATTGTTACACAACATTTTTCTCTCATTTAGATTGACCATGTATCAGTTTGGCTTACCTAAAAGATGTTGAAAGTATATCAGGCCTAACAGGAAGGAAGAATTAGGAATATAAACAATGGTTTATAGTTGAGGTAGTTGGCAGTTGATTGTCTCCTTTGCCTTTGTGAAGAGTGATGAAGCAATGAAGGCATTACTTCAACTTAATAGAGACACATTTTGTCTCATTATAATCTACGTGTCTTATAGAGGAAAGAAAAATGAGAAAACC
Source organism: Alouatta palliata (assembly GCA_004027835.1). Taxonomy (NCBI): domain Eukaryota; kingdom Metazoa; phylum Chordata; class Mammalia; order Primates; family Atelidae; genus Alouatta; species Alouatta palliata. The sequence goes on along the minus strand of PVKV010003586.1, from coordinate 45,397 downwards.
AGAAGTGTTTTTGCCAATATTGAAACTCAGTTGAAGAGGTAGTTATGAAGTAACCTGGCCAGATGATTTAGGACAATAGAATCATTTTTTGGAAAAATGTTATTATGTCTTCAACTATCATAGGTGTTCTTTGGCATGGTGGAGAAATATACTGATCATGGTGAAGATACCAGGATGATATTAAGGGTTCCCTGACAAAAAACTCTTGTCACAATAGCCCATTTTCTTGGTGATTTATGAAAGATGATAGAATTTTTTACTCCTTACTGTCATTTGACCTGGTACAGAGTTTGGTCATCTCTTTCACTATCCAATTACTCCCAACTACCTTTTTCTGTAATTTTTGTTGTAATGTTGAACAATCTGAAGATGGAGAAAATAAATTTAGAATTTTAGGGAAGCCATCTTTGGCAAAATGGGCATTGTATAACTACGTGTAATGTGTGTGATTTTAGAAAATAAAACTTTTCACCAATGGTGGAGGGAATCTCCCAAGGTACAGTGAATAGAACTTGAATTTAACATCTTACTTTTGTTTTCCTTGATGACAATCTAGACCTACCCAACTTAAGTCTAGGAATAAAAACCTTTATTGTGTGTTTACCCTGTCTTGCAAATAATTGTTGAACTTCTATAAACTTTGAAATAATTTATTTTAATTCATCAGATGCAGATGAGGTGATGATAATGTCAGTACTTTATTAATAAACTATTGAAATAGCAACTTTTCTCCAATAAACTTCAACATTGCTTTATGTTTTGTTTTTTGCTAGTATATAGGTTTTCAAAATCACTAACATTTTTGTTGTTTGTTTGTGATTTCTAGACTTATGGTTCTGCTAAAAAAAAAGCTTTCCAGACTTTGACACATTTTTCTTCAGGTACCTTTAGAATTTCATTTTAGTTTTTTATTTGAGGGGGAGTTTTGCTGTTGTTGACCAGGCTGGTGTGCAATGGCATGATCTCAGCTCACTGCAGCCTCTGCCTCCCAGGTTCATGCAATTCTCCTTCCTCAGCCTCTCAGGTAGCTGGGATTACAGGCATGTGCCACCACGCTAGATAAATTTTGTATTTTTAGTAGAGATGGGATTTTTCAATGTTGGTCAGGCTGGTCTTGAACTCCCAACCTCAGGTGATCTGCCCACCTTGGCCTCCCAAAGTGCTGGGATTACAGATGTGAGCCACTGCACCCGGCCTATGATTTCATTTTTACATATTTATTTTGTAATAAGATGTGGGTTAAAAAAATCTAGCTCTATTTTCCACTGATAATAACATGACAATATTTTGTAGATGAAATTATCTGTCTATTGATCTATTGTTAACTTCTAGGGGATCTATTACACAGTAAATGTATTTCTTTTTTAGTATCAAAGAGTTATAATCACTATAGTTTCATGTTCTAATTTTGTGACTACTAATTTCACACTTTACTACTCTTTCTCATGATTTTGTGATTATTTTAGTATTTAATTTTTACAAATTATCTCTGGAAGATAGAGATCAATTGATGAGAACTGATAACACAATTTTGGATTTTCTTATCTAAAACAAGCTTCTGTTTATTTCCTTAACTATTCAAATATATCTTAGGTGTCATATAGGTTTTATCCATATCTTATTAGACTTATTTTTATTATATTTCTGTCCTATTACATATAAAATAATTTCTATTTTATTCTTAGTTCATTATTTTGAGAAATAGTACAATTAATTTTTATATTTATATTTTTACCCATCTATCTTGCTAGTTTCTCTCATTGGTCATTATCATATTTTGTAGTTCTGATATGTTACTCTGGCCCATTTATCTAGTGACCCAAAGGCTGCCAGTTTTGAGTGGGGTCCAGAACAGGAGAATGCTCTGTAACAGGTCCAGGCTGCTGGGTAAGATGCTCTGCCACTTGGGCCGTATGACCCAGCAGATCCAATGGTGCTTGAGGTGTCAATGGCAGATAGGAATGCTGTTTGGAGCCTTTGGCAGGTCCCCATAGGTAAATCACAGTGGAGGCTTCTAGGAATATAAAGTAAGGTCTTGCCATTTCTGCAGATAACTACTCTCTTTCTGAGAGACAGCTATTGGCCTGTTATTGGGGTTTGGTAGAAATTGAACGTTTGACTATGAGTCAACAAGTCACCATGCAACCCGAACTGCCTATTAGGAACTGGGTTCTTTCTCTACCAACCAAGCCATCAAGCTGGACATTCACTGCAGCATTCCATCATGAAATGGAAGTGGTATATATGTGATGGGGCTCGAGCTGATCCTGAAGGCACAATTAAGTTACACGAGGAAGAGAGTCAAATGCCCGTGGTCCCCACCCTCCCTGCCTTCTCTCCCCCAGCCTGCATCAGTGACCTCATGGAGAGTTTCCTATGATCAATTGATAGAGGAAGAGAAGACTAGGACTTGGTGTACAGAGAGTTCTGCACAATATGCAGGCACCACCCAAAAGTGCACAGCTGCAGCATTACAGCCCCTTTCTAGGACATACCTGAAGGACAGTGGTGAAGGGAAATCTTTCCAGTGGGCAGAACTTCAAGTGGTGCACCTGGTTGTACACTTCGCTTGAAAAGAGAAATGGCCAGATATGTGATTATATACTGATTCATGGGCTGTAGCCAATGGTTTGGCTGGGTGATCAGGGACTTAGAAGAAGCATGATTTAAAAATTAGTGATAAAGAAATTTGGGAAAGAGATACATGGATAGGCAAAATTCTCCAGAAATCTGTGTATGCCCTGAATCATCATCCAATATATGGTACTATTTCTCCCATAGCCAGGATTCACGGGTCCAGGAATCAAGGGACAGAAGTGCAAGTGGTGCCACTAACCATCACCCCTAGTGACCCACCAGAGAAATTTTTGCTTCCTGTTCCTGTGACATTGCATTCTGCTGGCCTAGTGGTCTTAGCTCCAATGGGAGGAATGCTGCCACCAGGAGACACAACGTTTCCATTTAACTAGAAGTTAAGATTGCCACCCAGAAACTTCGGGCTCCTCCTATCTCTAAGTCAACAGAGTAAGAAGGGAGTTACACTGTTGGCTGGGGTGATTCACTAGGACTATGAAGATGAAATCAGTCTACTACTCCACAATGGAAGTAAGGAAGAGTATGTGTGGAATACAGATGTCTTAGGGTATCTCTTAGTATTACCATGCCCTATGATTAAGATCAATGGGAAACTACAACAACCCTATCCAGGCAGGATTACAAATGGACCAGATGCTTCAGGATGAAGGATTGGGTCACTGTACCAAGTAAAAAACCACGAACTACTGAGGTGCTTGCTGATGGCAAAGGTAATACAGAATGGGTAGTAGAAGATGGTAGTCATCCATACCAGCTATGACCACGCAACCAGTTACAGAAAGGAGAACTGTAATTGTCATAAATATCACCTACTTATTTTATTAAAAATATCTTTGTGCATGTATACACTTGTACCAAGAAAATAGCATTATTGTATTTCCGTTCTTTTTCCTTTATCATTTGACATAAGATTTATTGACGTCATAGCAGCATTTAAGTGTTGTTAACTTTAAGTAATAGCATTTAGGTTAAGGATTAGTGAGCTTCTGGTTGTAGGAAAGATAACTCTATTATGTCAGGCATAATTATAACCTTATTATTATCCTCACTTGGGGATTATGTGTGATTTCAGGAGATGTTTATGGGTTCAAGTTGATTAGGGGGGAGCTTTTGATGGTTAAGTGTTAACTTGATTGAATTAAATGATGCAAAGTATCGTTTCTGGGTGTATCTGTGAGGGTGTTGTCAGAAAAGATTAACATTTGAGTCAGTGGACTGGGAGAGGCAGACACCCTCAATTTCGGTGGGCACCATCCAATCAGCTGCCAGCATGGCTGGTATAAGCAGGCAGTCAAGAAGGTAAAATGAGCAGCCTTGCTTAGCCTTTCTACTGTGCTGGATGCCTCCTGCCTTCAAACATCAGACTCTAAGTTCTTCAGCTTGTGGACACTTAGACTTACACCAGTGGTTTGCCAAGGGCTCTTTTTTTTTTTTTTTTTTTTTGAAACAGAGTTTCACTCTTGTTACCCAGGCTGGAGTGCAATGGCGCGATCTCGGCTCACCGCAACCTCCGCCTCCTGGGTTCCAGCAATTCTCCTGCCTCAGCCTCCCGAGTAGCTGGGACTACAGGAGCGCGCCACCACGCCCAGCTAATTTTTGTATTTTTAGTAGAGACGGGGTTTCACCACGTTGACCAGGATAGTCTCGATCTCTTGACCTCGTGATCCACCCGCCTTGGCCTCCCAAAGTGCTGGGATTACAGGCGTGAGCCACCGCGCCCGGCAACCTTATGAAGCCAAGGGCTCTAGGGCCTCCAGAAATGGACTGAAGGCCGCACTTTCAGCTTCCCTACTTTTGAGGTTTTGAGACTTGGACTGAGCCACTGCTGGCTCCTTGCTCCTTAGCTTACAGATGGCTTATTGAGGGACTTCACTTTGTGATCCCGTGAGTCAATCTCCTTAACAAATTCCCTTTCATATGTACATATTTTCTATTACTTCTCTCCCTCTAAAGAAGCCTGACTCACACAGTCAACTTATTCTCTGCAGTGCTTTTTTTTAGGAGTTTACAGGTATAAAATAAAAGCAGATGCAGTCAATAAGTGGGATTACTTTTTCTAATACTACACTTCTGATTATTCTTTTGCCACCTTGCAATGGCTTTTACTTTCCCTAACTATTAAATAATAAAGCTAATGAAAAGTAATAATAAAGCTAGTAAGCATTGCTTTATCGATAGCGGTTTTATATGTGAATGCTTGTGCGTATGTGTGTTTGTGTGTGTGTTTGTGTAAGAGAATGAGAGATTACGTAGAGAGAGAGAGAGGACTTACGTTGCATATTATCAAATGCATTTTGACATTTTTTTCTTTCTTTATTTTTTTAACAGCATGAACTCCTCTGGAGAAAGCAAGTTCTCATTTGTGCCATTATCTATCTTCCATTGTTTACAAGACAACAAGAATCGAAAATCATAATCTAATTTCTCATAGTATAGAACACAACTTTGAATAAAATAGACATCCATTATTTGGAAGGTATAATTGAATTCCTACTGGGCCACACATAGAAAATACTTCTTTAGATGTAGCCCCAAACAAGCAGCTTTTGCAAAACTGTTGTTTTTGATAAAAGAGAAAAATAGATTCCAAACACTTCACAGATATGTAGGATTACAATCCAGAAGAAAATAAAACACCATTACAAAACCGGAATGAAGCTAAACTTCATTTTGAAATTAGATACATATGTTTCCTACATTTTTTTTAAGGATTTCAAGTTGCCACAGCTATCGAGAATCACTTCATGCCAAGGTGTTTAAACATGATCTTATTCAAAAGCTTAGAGCAGGCCGCTGAAAGCGCATTGCTACACAGCATCTCCGTGGTCATTGTGGTCAAATGGAGTAGAATTATACCCACTGAAAACTGATGCATATTTGCAATAACGTTGGACATTTACAATTCTAGAAATCGACAATTCTAGAAACATCACAAGAGTGAATTTTCGTTGCTTATCTTCACAATAATAACCACAAAAGTCATAGCAGAGTATTAATTCAAAGAGACAACACAATGATGCCTCTGTGGCTTTTCCCAACATACTCAGGTGTTCTTTTAAGCCATCCACAATCTACTGATGACATCAGCTTAAGGTGGTGCGTTTCAAATGTACCATAGGTATAGCCAATAGTAACAAAGCTCTATATATGATGCTGCCAATGTCATATGAGAATTCCAGAATTTGAAGAGTCATTTGAAGGCTGGAAATTGCTACCTACAAAAATAGTTCACATTACATTCCTTTTGGTTAAATTCTTATAGTGCATGTGCTTAACTCTTACTGAAAATGTCTTTCTACAGGCAAAATAAAGGAGATTGAAAATGGGGAGGAATAGCACAATGGAAAAAGAAAAAGTATAGTCTTAGTACTACTTTTAACTACGAACGACTTTGTTTTAACTCAAGTGCATTGCCCTGAATGTACTGAGCCAAGCCCATGTCCCTTATTTGCACAGGCTTCTTTCAAAGTTCAAGAACAAGCCAGGTGCAGTGGTTCACACCTGTAATCCCTGAATTATGGGAGATCGAGGCAGGAAGATCATCTGAGATCAGGAGTTCAAGACCAGCAAGGTGTGGTGGCGTGCGCCTGTAATCCCAGATACTCAAGAGGCGGAGGCAGGAGAATCGCTTGAACTTGGGAAGCGGAGGGGACAGTGAGCGGAGATCACGCCATTGCACTTCAGCCTGGGCCACAGAGTGAGAGTCTGCCTCAAAAAAAAAAAAGAAAAAAAAATTCCAGGAAGTGACTGGGACAGTGTGATACGGCCATAGGTTTTTTGATAAAATGTGTTAGGGTACGGTATTTCAACCGCTCTTGCCTACCTCTACTGCCTCCTCTCATCTGACCACCCCATGTGCTTACGTGTTTCCCATCTTGCTTGCTGCTGTTGCCATACCCACACGCATTACTGAAATCCAATAAAGGAGAGGGTGACTGGGGGCACACTTAGTTTGGATTTAGTGGAATATATTTACATGATTCGCAGTCACTTTGAGTATTATGAATTTATTGCTAGCCGTCCCAGTGTGTCAAGGGCTTCCAAAAACATGTCTATACTTCTTGCGCCAACTCACTTTGCAGAGGGACATGCAGGTCCTGGCGCAGAGGAAGCACTGTGAAATGAAACACACCCAGTAGCCCCTCTCACCAAACGTGTGGGAACAGCAAGGGGCAGCAAGACTTGGAATAAATAGGACCAGAAGGTAGCGTGAAGAAGACTCTTCCCATCCTCAACAATGTAAAAATGTATGGCCGATTTGTTTCCCAACAAAATCTCATCACACAGAAGCTCACTCCTCTTAGAAATATATTTTGAAATAGGTGTATAAAGAATGTTTCAGACATTTAAAAAATATTTTTATGGCGATCTTGCAAAACAGGATCAATTGGAATTCTGGGAAGGAACTGCAAAACCTGCAATGCACATGAAAACAGTTCACACATGAAAAAATCCATTCAGATTATCTCAAATGGGCAATTCTAAAATTATACATGGCATTACCATTTAAGAGGGGGAAGAGTGAAAGAAAAATGTTCCAAACTAGCAATAATAAAAAATAAATACTGATCATAGGGAAAGGTTATAAAGGAGGATTGAGCCAAAGTATTAGGGGAAACAAGGGTCAAGCAGCAATTAATAAAAATATTGTGATGCTTTTCCAGATTCGGTGGCTGCTTTTGTCTGTCAGGTTTTCACAAAGTGCAATTTTTATTTCTTTTCTCATATTGAATAAGTACTCTTTCCCTTTTTGTATTCTTTTCCTTGAAGAGCATTCCTAAAATTATAAAAGTTTCAAGGCTCCGCAAATTCTGAATCTACCCTGTGTGTTAGTCGTTGTGTTCTTATCGTTATTTAATAAATAGAAAATTCATTTCTGACAATGAGAACTATAAGTTTGGAGATCTGGATCTTAAAACAGTACTCTACTTAAAAAGAAGTGACTTTTGGCCGGGTGCTGTGGCTCACGCCTGTAATCCCAGCTCTTAGGGAGGCAGAGGCGGGAGGATAGCTTGAGCCCAGGAGTTCGAGACCTGCCTGGGCGGTATAGCGAGACCCCGTTCTCCACAAAAAGGAAAAAAACAAAAAGACCAAAAAAAAAAAAGAAGTGACTTTTATAAGGAAATTAAAAACACCAAATTAAAATGCTATTGTGGTAAGTAATTTTTGTGTTTCTGGAATGATTTCATTTAGAATGCTTAAGTGGTGCCAACTGAAATATAAAGGGAAGACACGGGTAACTCCAAGCAAATGTTATCAGAAATTTATTCTTCAAGGGTTGCCTTGAAGAGTAATGTGACTAAATCATGTTCAGTTACTTAAGAATCTCATCTTGAAGCCAGGGCCTCTGCACCTTCTGAGTTGAAGGAAGAACAAACTCTTCTAGGCATGATTTTCCCTGGCTTGAGTAATATGTATCTTTATTTAAACACAATGAAACTAAAAAAAAAAAAAAAAAAAAAAAAAAAAAAAAGTTATTAGAAAGGAGGATGGAGTAAGCCAAGAGCTGGTGAAAAATATGTACACTATTGTCTTAAATCCCCTGGAGGAGTCTCCCTTCTTACATACCTGGTACTCCCTACCCACATTCAGGGATGTGATAGGGATGTGGGTAGGGAGTGCCAGGCATGTAAGAGGGGAGACTCCTCTAGGAGGAGAAATATGCAAGATTTGCTGGAAAAATTTTCCAAGGGAGAGTTTTCCAAAGAGGAAACCAGATGAACCTCAACTCCAAGGCTACAGGAGGAAGTGACCAAAAGGTCAAAGGATCTTTATCCAAAGATTATTGTAAACTTTCTGGGAGTGAAAGAAAAATTGCTTTTGGTTGGGATCTAGAATTTTTGCAAATTAAAATAATGACAATTTTTCTAGGGCATAAATTTGTCAGCCATAGAATATCCCATGGAAAATAGGATTACCTAATATTTACTTTCCTGAAATTTTAGGTCAACTGAAGTTATAGATACATTCCTGAAAATGGCACAGGTTGAAACCACATATGATATACACAGACAATTATGGTATATTCCTGTCCCCATCCAGATGCAAACAATAAGCCCACATCTACTCATCTTGTTTTATGTTTGGAAAAATTACATCCAAAATATGGAGCTGTAACACAGCCATATTCTCAAAGATACATAGAAGGTATTTATGTTGTGTTTCTTTATTGTGTGTTTTTGAGAACTTATTCTGCTCAAGGACCTAACAACCACTTCAGAAAATAAAACACTGAGTTATACACAACTGCAGCGCTTGTGTTTACTAATAACTTAGGAAGGACACAACAATCATACACAAAATACATGCTGTAAGGAAGAGTGTGATTAATATATTATGAGAATAGAACCATATAAAATTGCCAACATTCGACTGTTTTGGACCTCCAGAAATGGGAATTTCTTATGGTTTGATTCCAGAAAAACTTTCAAGGTGATCCAAGTTGAACACATTCTGCAACATTTTCATTTTTATAAAATAAGTTGTTGCAATGATAGTAAATTCTAAAAACACCTACACATACAGTTACTTCTCCATATGTTCATGGAGAAACAAACTAGTAAACAATAAGTGAAATGTGCATGTGTTAGAAAATACAGAATAAGGAAACAAAAGCTCAGAATTAAGAGCCAGGTATAGCCACTAACAGTGAGCACAGCAGCTCAATGGAGAGGAGACAGATATAAGGAAAAAGGACAGGCCCCTGGGTCAGGAAGCAAGTGACTGATACCTTCAGCCCTTGGTCCAGGCAGAAGCAGCAAGGAATCTGCTTGCAGCAGGATGAAATCTGTGTTAGACATACAGGACGGTGTGTCCCTGATGTGCGGTAAAGGATGGAAACAAAAAGATCACTCACATCCAGAAAAATAGCTACTAAGGTATTTAATTTGTGGTTTATTCTCGCATTAACCTAGCTCAGCTGACTATGTTGAGAGTAAAAGGGATTCCTCACATTTCCATGGGCTGATACACAAGAGATAGCAGAGACAATTTCACCAGCACTCTCAATTACAAAGATAAAGATGTGGTCAACAGATATTTAGGCAAAGACAAAATGGTAAATAGGGTCAAAAAGCTCAATGAGCAAGAGAACCCGTATCTCTAAAAAATTCAATAGAACCAACAAAATAGGACATTAAGTTAAAAATAATTAATATGTTTAGGAAGATAAGTGAGGATGTCACATTTATGAAACAAGATCAGGCTGCCAACTAAAAATAATATAGGTATTCTATGTCAACATTTACACATACACATGCATTCCTAATAACTTTTTGAAGCTTAAGGGATGGTACAAATAAGTGGATAAAAATGAGGGAAAAAAAACGCCACCTGGAAGATCACGCTGAGTAGTTTTTGCAGAATACAAAACTATCGATAATACAAAACTGATAGAGAAGAAAAGGTAAAAAGAAAAATTGAGTGAGATAAAACATGCTCAGAAGTTCTGGCAACTTGATCCTTGCAAAATTAAAGAAGAGAAATGGAAAGGGATTGACGTTAAAAGTAGTAATAGGTGGGCCGGGAGCGGTGGCTCAAGCCTGTAATCCCAGCACTTTGGGAGGCTGAGGCGGGGTGATCACGAGGTCACGAGATCAAGACCATCCTGGCCAACATGGTGAAACCCCGTCTCTACTAAATATAAAAATTAGCTGGGTGTGGTGGCATGTGCCTGTAGTCCCAGCTACTTGGGAGGCTGAGGCAGGAGAATTGCTTGAACCCGGGAGGCAGAAGTTGCAGTGAGCCGAGATTGTGCCACTGCACTCCAGCCTGGTGCCTGGTGACCGAGTGAGACTCTGTCTCAAAATAAATAAATAAATAAAAAATAAAAAGTAATAATAGGTAAGAATCATGAAGAACTAATACCTGAGTATTTAGATTGAAAGGATCTGCTGAGGGCCAAGTAAGATATGAAAATAAAAACAACTAGTGCCTTGACAGATACTCAAGGAAAAAGAATAAGAGGGAGGAAAGGAAACCTAGGAGCTTCCAAGGGGAGAAAAAAGTCCCCATAATGAAGCAAAAGCTAGATGGACAAAGGTCTCCTTTTCAGTAATACTGTATAAAAACGCAATGGTATAATACCTTCAAAGACTTGAGGTTAAAACATATTTTTGAAAAATCTTATCCAGATTTTTATACCTAGTCAATTTTTGACCATTAAAGTCTAGCAAAAATAAAAATAAGAAAAGAAAAGAAAAGCTATCCAGAAAGAAGCTACAAAAAATCATAAACCTGTACATCCAAAAAATAACCTCAAAACATGCAAAACAGAAAGAAATAAAATTAGAATGAAACACTGAAGAATTAGGAATCATTGTGAATGTTTTTACATGTAACTCTAAGAGAAGAAAGTTAAGTGCATGACTATGCAGAATTTAATTAACACAGTTAAAAAGCATTATATATGTATTAACTATCACAAAGAAAATATTCACAGAAAGATCATGTAATTGGTCAAAAAGAAAATTTATTATATCCTTCAAAATAACACATTTAAGGCATGTTCACTGACCACAGTGGCATAAATTTAGAAATAAAATTCAGGAGTTAGAAAAATAATAACAAAAAAGCCACATACTTGAGAATTTCAAAAATACACTTCTAAATCACGCTTGACTTAAAGATTCACTAAAAATGAAAATTTACAAGTTATCTAGGAGAAATAATATAAAGTTATTATATTTATCAAAATTTCTAGATAAATCACAGGAATATTTATAGCTTGTAATTTAATAAAATGAATAAAAAGAAAGTATGAAGGATTACAGCATAATTAATAAGTATGTAAAATAGGCTGAGTGTGGTTGCTTATGCCTGTAATCCTGGCACTTTGGGAGGCTGAGGTGGGTGGATCACTTGAGGTTAGGAGTTCAAGACCAGCCTGGCCAACATGATGAAACCCTGTCTCTACTAAAAATACAAAAATTAGCTGGACATGGTGGTAGGTGCCTGTAATTTCAGTTACTTGGAGGGTGAGGCAGGAGGATCACTTGAATACGGGAGGCAGAGGTTGCAGTGAACCAAGTTCGCACCACTGCATTCCAGCCTGGGTGATGGAGCGAAATTCCGTCTCAAAAAAAAGTAAAAATACATTTAAAATATGAAAAATAAAATAAATATATTAATACAATGAAAAGTTTGTCCCAAAAAGCCACTATTACAAAAAAAAAAAAAAAGCCACTCTTTAAGGTAGACATTTCAAAACAATCAAGAACAATTGAGCGAAGTAAATAAATAACATCTTGAGTAAAAAATAAAACATAATGACAAATAAAAATACTTTAAATACAAAGAAAACCAGGTAATTCAATTCAGAAATGTTTGAAAATATAGATGAAATGACTAAAAAGGAACAAACTTCTAAATTTGGAATGACAACACACACACACAAACACACATACACACACAAACCTTGGTTTAAAAAAATAGTGATAAAACAGTGACCTTAAAATAGTAGGAGATAATATTTTTAAATTTTATTTTGAAATAATTTAGGATTACAGAAAAATTACAAAACCAATACATAAAATTTCCATATGCCCTTCATCTGGCTTTCCGTAATCTTGCCTGACATAACAGTATTATTAAAGCTAAATAATTAACATGGGCAAAACAACATTAACTAAATCAAATATTTTATTTGGATTTCCCCAGTTTTTCCACTTTGTTGGTTCCAGGATCAAAAAAATAAATTACACATTGCATTTAGTTGTCAGGTTTTCTTAGTCTTCTCTAATTTGTGACAGGGCTTCTGCCTGTCCTTATATTTCATGACCTTGACACTTTCGAAAAGTTCCAGTATGCTGTTCTGTAGAATGTCTCTCAATTTGGGTTAGTCAGACTTTTCTCAAGCCTCAATTGAGGCTAAGCACTTTTGGCAAGAATGTCACAGAAATAATTTGCTCTTCTCAGTGCATCTGTCAGGGAATATGTGATGCTGATATTGATGGCGTTAACCTTGACCGCTTGGTTAAGAAGGTGTCCGCTGGGTTTCTGTACTGGAAATTACTAATTTTCTCTTTCCAGTTAGTAAATGTCCTGATTTTTCTAGCGATTTTGCTTATTCGTTTTACCATTCCTTTGTAGAACTTGCCTGTAATAATTTAATCTTTTGTTAATGGCAGTTTTCCATTTTCCACACTTTTGTATTTAACAATGGAAGATTTTCTGTAAGGAAGAGCTGTCCCTTCTTCCCCATTTATTCATTTATTTAAATATTTACTTTGATTAGTATGAACTTGTGGCTACTCATTTCATTCTGTGGATTTTATCCAATATTACTAATTTTGTGGTTTACATTTTTCCAGCTTTGGCCATTAGGAGCTTGTCTCAGGTTGGCTCTTGTACTCTTTCAACATTCCCCTTCCGTATTTTCCAGAATAACATTTTATTCCAGGTTCATCTTGTATTCAACCCACCCCAGCCCTGGAATTAACCAACCCTCTAAGCAACTCTGGTTGTTTTCATTGAAGAATTATATTTAGAAACCAAGATCTGGGCTCTAGGTATACATATTTCCGGTGGAGTGTCATTGTATCTAGAGCTCAGCAGACAGAGCAAGGAGACATATGCACACGTATCAACCAGTGCAGACACAGAACTGTCTATGGATCTATCATTTCTTTCTCTCTTTCCATCTATCCATCCATCTATCTTTAAAAAACATGATGCTTATAATGATATCTCTCTTTTTTTTTTTTTTTTTGAGACAGAGTTTCGCTCTTGTTACCCAGGCTGGAGTGCAATGGCGTGATCTCGGCTCACTGCAACCTCCGCCTCCTGGGTTCAAGCAATTCTCCTGCCTCAGCCTCCCGAGCAGCTGGGACTACAGGCACGTGCCACCATGCCCAGCTAATTTTTGTATTTTTAGTAGAGACGGGTTTCACCATGTTGACCAGGATGGTCTCGATCTCTTGACCTCGTGATCCACCTGCCTTGGCCTCCCAAAGTGCTGGGATTACAGGCGTGAGCCAATGATATCTCTTATAATGAAACATCTGTGTCTATTCCTAAACAACAAGATCCATTTATTTTAGCCCCTTTCCTTTTCTTATTTGTAACTTTTCTAACAATGAGAAAATGGCTTTCATTGAACACAATATATTCACTTAATTATCCATTCTTATTATATACAAAAAGTACTTTCAGAATTGCTGACTCAAATTGCTGGAAAAAATAGATTTATTAACTTGAGTATACATTTTGTGTCAGTATTTTTTTTCATTCAGACTTAAAGTATCCCATCAAAATAGGGGTTTCCAAAGTTACTTGATTTATTTTATTTCTGGTATGATTTGGCTGTGTCCCCACCCAAATCTTATCTTGAATTCCCACCTGTTGTGAGAGGAACTCTGTGGGAGGTAATTGAATCATGGGGATGGGTCTTTCCCATACTGTTCTGATAGTGAGTGAGTGTCATGAGATCTAATGGTTTTAGAAAGAGGAGCTCCCCTGCACAGGTTCTCTTTTCTCTTGTCTGCCACCATGTAAGACATGTCTTTCACCTTCCACCACCGATGATTGTGAGGCCTCCCCAGTCATGTGGGACTGTAAGTCAGTTAAACCTCCTTCCATTGTGAATTGCCCAGTCTCAGGTGTGTCTTTTATCAGGAGTGTGAAAACAGACTAGTACACTTTCCCACCCTTGATGTATCCAAGTTTCTTTCTTTTTTTCTTTGAGACGGAGTTTTGCTCTTGTTGCCTGGGTTGGAGTAAAACGGCACGATCTCAGCTCACTGCAACCTCTGCCTCCTGGGTTCAAGTGATTCTCCTGCCTCAGCCTCTTGAGTAGCTGGGATTACAGGTGCCCACCACCATGCCTGGCTAATTTTTTATATTTTTTAGTAAAGACAGGGTTTCACCATGTTAGCCAGGCTGGTCTCGAATCCTGACCTCAGATAATCCACCTGCCTTGACCTCCCAAAGTGCTGGGATTACAGGAGTTAGCCACCGCCCCAGCTTTTGTTTATTTATATGTCATGTATTTGTATTCTATTTATCGCTTCTTCCAAATTCTGATTAATCATTTAAAGTTCACATGCACTATACAATCTACTTTCTGTGGTGTTGTATTGTTTTTGACAAATGTATACAATTGCATCTACCAGCGTAGTTGTGCTAAAAACAATTCTATCACCATAAATATTTTATTCTTCTGCTCAGTTTTAATCAAGTTCTCATTTCACCCTGAGAAACCAGTAATCTTTTTTCTATCTCTATATTTTTGCCTTTTCTGTAAGATTATATACACACACACACATATGTAAAACATACATAATTTGAATCAAGTACTATGCAGCTCTTGAATCTGCTTATTTCATATAGCAAAATGAATTTAAGATTAATCTTTTGATGAGTCAATAATTCTTTTCATAACTGAATAACATTTTATTGTATAGAGTTTATACAATAAACATTTATAGTTTATCCATACACCAAATATTCAGCATCTTTGTCAAACACAATTTTTGATGACTATGAATATTGCTGCTATAAACATGTGTGCAGAATTTTTTGTGTGACTTGCACTTTGGAAAATATTAAATGGGATCTCTAGGCCATATGACAAGGGTATTTTTAACTTTATGATAAATTACTATATTGTTTTCCATAATGGTGAGTCATTTTGCATTTCCAGCAAGAGTATATGAGAGGTGCTTTGTACCCTAACCATCACTTCCTATTGTCAGTATGTTTGTTTGTTTGTTTTCAAGACGGAGTTTCACTCTGTCTCCAAGCTGGAGTGCGATGGCATGATCTTGGTTCACTGCAATCTCCGCCCCCCTGGCTTCAAGTAACTCTCCTGCTTCAGTCTCCCGAGTAGCTGGGATTATAGGCACCTGCCACCACACATGCCTAATTCTTGAATTTTTAGTAGAGATGGGGTTTCACCATGTTGGCCAGGATGGTCTTGAATTCATGACTTCAGATGATCCACCTGCCTCAGCCTCCCAAAGTGCTAAGATTACAGTTGTGAGCCACTGTGCCTGGTCTGTCAGTATGTTTTAATTAAACATTCCATTCTACTCAGTGAGTCTTGGACTATCCATGTGATTTAATTTGTACTTACACAAATGATTTTGAGCATTTCTTATATGCATATTTGGCATGAGGATGCCTTATTTACTGAAATGCCTGTTTAGGTAGTTTGTTCGTTTTTTTAATTCGAATTTTTAAATTACTGTTATGTTTTGGGTCTTCTGTTTTTCTGATACAGGTCCTTTGTGAGAAGGGCAATTTGAAAATCTGTCCATGGCTTTTTTTTTTTCTCGTAACAATAATTTTTATATAGCAAAGGTATTAATTTTCATGTACATCCATATCCATGCTATTTTTACCTAAGAGAAAGGTGAGCAGTTTCTAAAATTTCTCATCGAAGTTCCTTTCCTTTCAAAGAAAAAAGACCCAGAAAAAGACAACTGACTTTTTTTTGTTAGTGAAAAGAAGCTTTTTGTGTAGAAAGATAACTGAAAAGATATACATTATTTTTTCCAGAGAATATAACTAATGTTGAGAGGATATAACTAATACTCATATAGACCATATCTATGGTGAGCTGGACTTTTAAGCAGAGAAAGTGATGTTTTATTTAATCATTGAAAACATTTTGATCCCTTTGCCTCCAAAAGTAACACAAGTCCAAGTCGCTGTCCATGACTTTATAAGTGACCATTTTAACCTGAACAAAGAGAATATGACACATGAGATAATTTAGGTACATTCATACTTTTGCAAATGGGTAAGAATGGCTTTCTGCTGTCTCATAACTTTTAGTTCCACTGCTACAAAGAGAAAGCTGAGCTGTACATTTAAAATTGAGTAGCAACATGCCATTTCTCATGTTTTCAGAGAACATGAAAGATAGCTCCTTACTCTGAAAACAAACCAAGATTGCCTACATTCTAAATTTTTGCAGGAAGACATCTGGTATTTGAAATGCATTTTTCCAAAATAGCCAGTAGGTGGCATAAATACCCCTATATCCCAGATGTGGATTAGCATTCAGAACCATGAGAAGGATGCTGCAGTTCTCCAGACAGGAGGAGGAGGGAGAGAGAACATTCTCAGACATTGCTGGAAAATCTGCTACAGCTCTTGATTTGAAATTAGGTCTGAACATTTCTAAAGAGAAATGTCTGTTGATCTACTTGTTATTGGACACTTCAGAGCTTTTATAGGAATGGAATAAAAAGTTACTGGTATATACATAGAGATAGATAGATAGATAGATAGATAGATAGATAGATAGATAGATGGATGCACACGCACATATACATATTAGTAAATAATTGATTATTCTTAAATACACATAATTTAAACACATAGAATTAAAAATATGAAGTAGTCCCACTAAAATCTTGGCCATTCGTTGCTGAATGCCTGTTAATAACCACAAAATAAATATGTGAGTTGAAGAACAAATCTCTGTTTGGCCCAAAGATATAGATATTCCAGATTCATAATGGTTTCTCGTATAAGAAATGACAAACCAGCACATAGAATTTTAGCTAGCCTCCTCCACTTTTGTTTTCCTTAATCACACAGCTCCACTGACTTCTCATTATCTAAATATCCCAATCCCTCAATATTTCTCTAATTCTAGCTCTCTGTCATACCATATAATCTTCTTAAGAAATGCTTATACTCAATTTATAATAGAGGCATGATCCCTATGAGAGTACTGTCTTTCCATGTGTAATAAAAATGCACACATACACACATGCACAATCACAATCACAATCACAAACACAAACACAAACACAGAAAGAAACAGACCAGCCATTGGATCACTTCTGTATCAATGTTACAATGTCCTAGATAAAAAAGATTTGAGCAAGAGTAGGTCTATTTTGTCTATAGCGGGAAGTCCAGACACTAACTTTTCATGGACTGATTCGGTGCTTAATCATGTTATCAAGACTGTGTTCTTCCTGTCTGCCTCTGTTCCATCCAACTTGTAAGCAACAATCCTTGTGGTCACAGCTGGATGTAGGTCCTCCACATACAGCCTGTCCACGCAGCTGACTTTCCAACTGTATGTCCCCTCCCATGAATGAAGAAACATTTCTGATAAAGCCCTTAGGAGACGCCCCTTCATATCTCATTGTTCAAGCTTATGTAAGAGTGTTCAAATCATCTCTGGCAAGGACTTTGGGCATGGGCATTATCAGGATTTGCTTAAATTAAATAATACTTCTCTCCTGGTGGGCTGGACTCGTGCAGCACATGATCTCATCACAAGTACACAGAATCAGGGCACAGAAGAAGAGGAAGCAGGGTCATTGGGTCAGAGATCATAGATGACAACTACTTTTAAGTTCTTTTCTCTCACCACCATTTAATGAGGTTTTCCCTGACCATGCAAATGCATCCCATCCCAGTTCCCATTACACTTTCCGTCTGCTTCTGCACATTATCCTACCTCTTTTACTCAAAAAACATATTCTCTTTCTTTCTCTTTCTTTTCTTCCTTCCTTCTTTCCCTCCCTCCCTTCCTTCTTTTTTCTTTCTTTATTTTCTTCTTTCTTTCTTTCTCTCTTTTTCTTTCTTTCTTTCTCTTTCTCTCTTTCTTTCTTTATCTTTCTTTCTTTCTCTTTTTTTTTGATGGAGCCTTGCTCTGTCACCAGGCTGGAGTGCAGCGGTGCAATCTCAGCTCACTGCAACCTCCGTCTCTTGGGTTCAAGAAATTCTCCTGCCTCAGCCTCCCGAGTACCTGGGACTACAGGCACATGCCACCATGCCCAGCTAATTATTTGTATTTTAGTAGAAACAGAGTTTCATCATGTTGGCCAGGATGGTCTCGATCTTCTGATCTTACAATCTGCCCACCTTGGCCTCTCAAAGTGCTGGGATTACAGACATGAGCCACCGTACCTGGCCAAATGAATTCTCTTTCAAGAATATATGGTTTATTATATCTTTATTCTGTCCCATTTCCTTTTAGAAATAAGCCCTTTTTGGAGCAAAAATACTGTCTGTCTGCTCATGACCATGTTTCTAGTACCTAGGAGCATTCCTTGCACACACTGGAGGTAATTATTTAAAAATAATGGGCCAGGCATGGTGGCTTATGTTTGTAATCCTAGCACTTAAGGAGGCCAAGGCAGGGGAATCTTTTGCAGCCAGGAGTTTGAGACCAGCCTAGCCAACATAGCAAGACCCCATTTCTGTGAAAAAAAAATTGACTGGGCATCATGGGGCATGCCTGCTGCCACAGCTACTCAGGAGGCTAAGGTGGGAGGGTTGGCTTAAGTCTAGGATTTCGAGGTTGCAGTGAGTTATGATTGTGCCACTGCATGCCAGCCTGGGTGACGAAGTAGGACCTTGTCTGTGAAAAAAAAAGTAATTAAATAAAAGTTGAAAACTCATTCATTAAACACATACATATACCCATGTACACAAGTGCACACACACGCAGAGAGAGAGAGAGAGGAGAGAAAGAAAGAGAGAAACTGCTCCTGAGGGAAAATGTCTAATATCGGGGACAAGAGGAATGGATGGAAGAATCCACCATGGAGGAAAGATGAAAGCCAGAAAATGCAGCAAGCCAGTTTATCCCACCTTCTTCCGCCTGCTTTGTTCTAGCCATGCTGGCAGCTGATTGGGTGGTGCCCACCCACACCGAGGGAGGGATTTCCTCCACCAGTCCACTGACTCAAAAGTTAATCTCCTCTGGCAATATCCTCACAGACACAACCAGAAACAATACTTTACCACCTATCTAGTCATCCTTCAATCCAATCAAGTTGACACTTAATATTAACCATCACAAGTCCACCCCCATCTACTTGAACCCATACACATCTCTTGAAATTATACTTAATCTGAAAATAAAGTCAATAATAAAGTCATCATTGTGCTTAACATAATACAACTATCCTTCGTACAACCCGAAGCACACTAATTCTTAACCTAAATGCTATTACGTAAAGTTAGCAACACTTAAATGCTGATATGAAGTCATTACATTTTATATCACATGATAAAGGAAAAATAAAATAAATAAAATGAAGATATTTTCTTAGCACACATATATACATGCACAAACCTATTCTTAACAAAATAAGGAGAAAATACTCATGATAATGACAGCCCTCTTTTCTGCAACTGGTCATGTGGTCGTAGCTGGTATTGATGACTACCTTCTTTTACTACCCATTCTGTATTCCCTTTGCTTTCAACAAGCACCTCCGTGGGTTGTAATTTTTTTTACCTGGTGGAGTGACTCAAAACTTCATTCCTGAAGGGTCTGGGCCATTTGTAGTCCTGCCTGATTTGGATTGTTGCAGTTTCCCATTGACCTTAATCACAGGGCATGGTCATACTAAGATACGCCCTAAGGGGTCTCCTGTATTCCACACACACTCTTCCTTAGCATGTATGTATTCTATACACACTACTCCATAATGGAGTACTAGGCTGATTTCATCTTGATAGTTCGAGTCAATCACCCTATTTAACACTGTAACTCTCTTGTTAGCCTGTTGACTTAGAGGCAGGAGGAGCCCAAAGTGGCCAGGTGACAATCTTAACTTTCAGTTTGATGAAATCACTGTTGTTCTCCTGGTGACAGCATTCCTTCTTCTGGAGCTAAGACTTCCAGGCCAGCAGAACATAATGCTGTGGGGGCAAATATTTTGATAGTGGGTCACTAAGGGTGATGGTGAGTGGTGCCACTTCTACTTCCACCCCTTGATTACTGGACCCATGTATCCTGGCTATGAGAGAAAGAGCATCATGTATTGAACTTTAATTCAGAGCATACACAGCCTTCTAGAGAATTTTACCCTAGCCCTGCAAAGTATTATCACCTAGTTGACATTGTAATGGTGACTTCAAAAGGCCATTTCACTTTTCTATCAATCCAGCTGTTACAGGATGTTGGGGAACATGGTAAGACCAGTGAATTCTATGAGTAGGAGCCCTCTGCCACAATTCTTTAGGTGAATCACGACAGAGACTGTAGGATTTCGGACTAAGCCTCTGTTATCTTCTGCAGGTAACTACTCTCCCTTTGAGAGACAGCTCTTGACTCATGATAGGGCCTTGGTAGAAACTAAGCATTTAACTTTAGGTCACCAAGTTACCATGCAACCTAAACTGCCTACCATGAACTGGGTGCTTTCTGACTCATAAGTTTGGGTGTATACAATGCATTCCATCATGAAATGGAAGTGGTCCATAAATGATTGGGATCAAGCAGGCCCTGAAGGCACAAATAAGTTACATGAAGACTGGCCCAAATGCCCACGGCCCCCACTCCTGCCACCCTGCCTTCTCTCTCCCACCCCGCACCTGTGACCTCATATGTACCTCCTTGTGATCAGTTGATGGAGGAAGAGAAGTTTGGGGCCTGGTTTACAGATGGTTCCACATGATATGCAGGCACCCCCCAAAAGCAGAGAGCTGCAGCACCATAGCCTCTTTCTAGGACATCCCTGAAGGACAGTGGCAAAGGGAAATCTTCTCAGTGGAAAGAACGTTGAGTAGTGCACCTGGTTCTATTCTTTGCCTAGAAAAAGAAATGGCCAGATGTGCGACTATATACTGATTCAGGGACTGTACAATGATTGGAAAACTGGTGACAAGAAAATTTGGAGAAGAGGTATGTGGATGGTCCTCTATAAGTGGTCAAAAACTGAAGATATTTGTGTCTCATAAGGATGACCTAAGCAGAAGAGGATTTTAATAATCAAGTGGATAGGATGACTCGTTCTATGGACACCATTCAGCCTCTTTCCCCAATGACTCCTGTCATTATCTAAGGGGCTCATGAATAATGGTGAAGGAACTTGAAATAATAGATTAGGCATGCTTGAGGAAACTAGGGTTGCTGCTTATGAGGGAAGAAGAACCAGGAGACCCTGATAGAGATCATCAACTAGCTGAAGTTCTGCCATGTGGAGACGTTTCATGGATGTTTTGTACCATGAGGGAAAAGATGAATAGAAGTGGCAGAAAGACTGATTTTGTCAGGAGATAGAGAAAATGTACTTATAATCAACGTTTCCCGAATTGGTATCGAGAACCCTTAAGGTGTAGGCATATGTTTATTGCTGGAGATTTTCTAAGGCTTAAACAAAAAAAATAGATTACCATAATCTTGTGGTTTGCAGAAGTTTCCTTTTAAAAAATAATATCAAATTCATTATTTGCATATAAGTCCAAATCTAAATATTTTTATTTTCGATTGGGTAATACGACACGTAGACTTAAGCCTCCGGGGAAAGGCTTATACTGAGATTAGTGATATTCAAAGTCTTTCAATAAATCATGCACACAGAAAATAAACATTTTCTATAATCTTTCAGGTAAAACAAGGGTATATATGAAGTTTAGAAGTTAGTTTTTCTTTATAAGGGAAAATCAAGTATAAAAGATTAGAAAATATATTAATGTTTTATTAGTATAAAGCATTCAAATAAAGCTTCATCAAAGTTTTGACAGAAATGTCAACCTGAATCTATGAACGTAACTTTTGTTCAAAGCTTTACATTTGCAGCAGGTATATACAATTCCTAGGCAAGACTGGCCAGAAACAATGACTTCTTCAATTTCTGGATGGTATCAATAAGAAATTATTTTACATAAATAGGTGGTAACATTTTTAAAATCTATCTTTTACTCTTTCAAAATTAACAATAGCTGAAATTACACTTAATGAACTTAGCATCTCCTCATTTTCTTTTATTGGTACAGAGTGTTGAAATTTTCACAATACTCATTAATTTTAAATCAAAAACTTTGAAATCATAGTTATCTCAAAATAATGACTGAGCGCTCATTAATGGGTTATGTGAGCACTGTTAGTACAGTTACTTTGCAGTCTGCTAGATTTCACTGAAAGGCCCCCTTCGCCTTGAATGGAGAGAAGTGTCTGTCATCAATTCCAGAATTTTGTTTGGAGCTGTACCTCCATGCTATAGACTGGATGTTTGTATTTCCTCCAAATTCATAAGTTAAAACCCCGATCTCCAATGTGATGATATCAGGAGGTGGGGCGTTTAGGAGGTCATTAGGTCCTGAGAGTGAACTCCTCATGATAATGGTTAGTGAGGCCAAGGCGGGCGGATCACCTGAGGTCAGGAGTTCAAGACCAGCCTGACCAACATGGTGAAACCCCGTCTTTAAAAAAAATAATAAAAATAAAATAAAACAAAAAATAAAAGAGACCCCAGAGATCTGTCTCGCCATGTGAAGACACAGGGTGAAGATGGTCATCCATGAACCAGAAAGCAGCTCCTCCTCACCAGACACTGAATCTGCCAGTGCATTGATTTGGACTTTCCAGCCTCCAAAACTGTGAAAAATAAAATTCTGTTGTAGATGAACCACCCAGTGTATGGCACACTGTTATATCATCCTAAATGAACTAAGACATCCCAGAACTGCCAGTAGATTTTCCCAATTTTCCCCCTGATTGCCTCTACCTTGAGTTGTGTACCTAGATCCCTGGACACCTAGAATACAGTGTCTTCCAATAGCTCTATGAGCTCCTTGCCCGTAATTGGCAACCATATATTCTGCAGCTAGCTGTAGAGATGACCAGCTGGTAGTGCACACTTGGCAAGGCTTTGTGTATGGCTAAACAGCAGCAGGTTGTTGGCATCATGTAGGGGAAGTACCATTAGGTTGGTTTCTACTTAGATGCTCCTTTGAGAATCCCTGGATGGAGTCCCCATAGCAGGAGGTGACTAGTCCTATGGACTTGAGCTCCTCCAGCTCTCATCTAACTATTCAAGGGCTAGAAGGTATCAAATACTGCCAGTGTACCCAGTGGTATAACTGATTCACAGCACACTGATTGGGAAGCTCTACCATCAACCAGGAAGAAAATCCTAATTGAATATATTTGTGGAGTTCCTAAAAACCATCTCTACCATTTAGCCCTAACTGCTCACTGAAAGTTCTCTCTTCACTTGCTTCCTTAATGCCTAGAATTCCTATTAATAAAGCAGTTAGGAAAAGGAGCCGAGAGAAGGGACATCCAGTTAATTGAAGGCTGCTGCATGTGAAATAACTGGCAATGAACTGAAGGCTTAGCTCCCCACAAAGTTCAAATATTGAAATCTTAACCTCAAAATTATTTATTAGAAAGTGGAAACTTCAGTAGGAGATTAGATGATAAGAGTAGAGCTCTCATTTTTGGCACTAGTGTTTTTATAAAAGACAACATAGAAAGCTAGCGGCTCCTTCCACCACATGGGGATTCAGTGAGAAGCTACCCCCTATAAACCACACAGCAGGCCCTCAGGAGAAAACAAATCTGCTGGTGCCTTGATCATGGGCTTCCCAGTCTCCACAGCTGTGAGGGGTGTGGTAGGAGGAGGGGTATATGTTCTTTAGGGTTAATATTCTCATAGAGTGGAAGACAGAGATACAGGTAGGACTTCAAAGGTTTTTTTTGTTGTTGTTGTTATTGTTGTTTGTTTGCTTTTTGTTTTTTCCCAATAACTAAAAGGAAATATGGGGAATATAGACCTAATGGTTTCTATGTTTCAAGAGGACTATGACATGAGACATCAGAGAAGTAATTTGTTGACAAGGCATAGAGTGCTTCCGATAAAGACCAGGACATGACTGATAAAAAGGAGGTTTGTTTATTTTATCAAAGTTCTTAGACCCGGGACTTGTGGGCTAAACAAAAACAAACAATGTTACAAGTGGAAAACTAGACACTATAGTTGTGTACAGGAACTGCCAGGACCTCTGAACATTTAAACCTGAACTCCTGTAGCATTCCTTCTACTTATTTCTATCGGCTAAAGAAAGTTATTGGCTCAGCTCAAACTCGATTCCCACTTATAGACAGGAAAAGTAAGGTTTGGAAAAGGCAAATATTACACTAAAGGTTGCACTGGCAGTGAATACTGTAATGGATTTCAGCACAAATTTCTCTAATTTTGTATCTCATGCTCATTATACCTTAGCATGCTTCCTTTTTAAGCTCATCAAAGCATTCACTAAGAAATTTTATTATATTACTGGGAAAAAGATTAAAATGCTAGTTAGACAATTAAACAGTTAGATGTGGGTAGTTTATAGGTATTATAATTCAGATTTTTCTGTAGAACGTTTAGTCAGTTTTATTCAACCATTTTATCAATAACTCAATACTTTATTGATTACATTAAGCCATTCAAGTTCTTGTAAAACCAAGGTAAATTTTCAAACATATTTTATATTTTATCACATATGCATATATTGATGTTAGTTTTATGCTTTTGAAAAAAAAATGAAACAACTTTGTTAAATCCTCAAAAATCAAATAGTATCAAAGTTCAAAGTGTTTAATATATTTCCTGTGGCTATAGTACACTATAATAGAATACGCTGTAAAACTTCTCCTTAATTTCTATATAATTTCTATTTATTTCTGTAAATTGCACTGTTTCAAAACACAATTCTCAGAGTTATATATTTTTTCGTGTTTTATTTTATGATTCTTTCTCAGATAGACTTGAGGAAATTTTTCTCAAGGTTTATATTTTCCAAATTTATGTATCTCATAAGACTGAATTGTTGAAAAGCAGATACAGTGGCCTCTGATTCTTTGCCTTCCATTCCTAAGAATGAATTATGCTGTGTCACAATCAAGCATTATCAAGTCATATAAGGATGATGCCCTCACACTTTGGCATTTTCCTTTCTAGAAAGGCAATTGAATAAATGTGGTAGGATAGGAGGGAATAAATGCATAAGCATACCCAGAAAGGGAGAAGACAACAGCAGGCAGTGGAAAATGGGTGGGGTAGCATTGAGTAACCAATTACTGTTCAGATCACCACAGATACAAGAGAAGATTGCAGAGGAGGGAGAAGCTTTTTTTCAAAGATGGAAAAGCCTCAAAGTACCACCAGCCTGAGAGTGAACAGCATGCAGGAATGATATGATTAGGTTTTGAGTTCCTACCCAAATCTCATCTTAAGTTATAATTTTCATAATCCCCATGTGTTGAGGGAAAGATGAGGTGGAGGTAATTGAATCATGGGGTTGGTTTCCCCATGCTATTCTCATAATAGTGAGTGAGTTCTCATGAGATCTGATGGTTTTATAAGGGGCTCTTTCCTTTTTGATCAGCACTTTTTCTTCCTGCCACCTTGTGAGGAAGGTACCTTGCCTTCCCTTAGCCTTTCACCATGATTGTAAGTTTCCTGAGGTCTCCCCAGCCAAATTGAACTGTGAGTCAATTAAACCTCTTTCCTTTTTAAATTAGCCAGTCTTTGGCAGTTCTTTATAGCAGTGTGAGAATGAACTAATACAGGGAGTAACAAAGTTGTCTCTGTAGCCTCTGCTCTCATTCTGGTCTGAGTCTAAACACAAGTGGCAGTGGAGATTCCTCAGGGTAAAACCAGATAACATATCTCAAATTCTCCATACACCAAAAATCTGTCTGGGAAAGGCAAAACCTTTGGGAAGAGACTATGTGAGCACTTGTAATCTGGAAAAATGACTCATTTTTACCTTGGAGAATTTTCATTTAGTTATTTGATTATTTCTTTCTCTCCTCTGTCTTTGTTCTCCCTTTCTAGAATTAATATTAAATATTACAGCTTCTGTATACCTCACATAGCTTTTCTCTCTCTCTCTCTCTCTCTCTCTCTCTCTCTCTCTCTCGTGTGTGTGTGTGTGTGTGTGTGTGTGTGTGTGTTTGTGTGTGTGTGTGTGTGTGTGTTTCTTTGGGGATTTATTTGCCTTATTTACTTTTTTACTCTTTTAGGCAAATTACTCAATCCATCTTCATGATAATTGTATTAATTTGTTCTCACACTGCTGTAAAGAACTGCCTGAGACTGTGTAATTTAAATAGGATAGAGATTTAATTGACTCTCAGTCCCACACGGCAGTAGAGGCCTCAGAAAACTTACAACCATGGTGGAAGGGGAGCAAACATGTCTTTCTTCACATTGCAGGACGACAGAGAGATGTGCCAAGTGAAGAAGGAAAATCCACTTATAAAACCATGAGATCCTATGAGAACTCATTCACTATCATGAAACAGCATGAGGCTAATTGCCTACAAAATTCAATTACCTCCCACTGAGTCCCTCCCATGACACATGGAATTATGGGAACTGCAATTCAAGATGGGATTTGGGTGGGGACACAGCCAAACCATATCAATAATTAATCCTTCTACCACATCAATTTTGATATTCCACATTTCAATTAGTCATTATCGTTGTTGTTCTTAAAGTATGAAGAATCTGATTTCTACAATTATTTGTTATTTTTAGCAACTTTTCTCATTTTAGAATTATGATATATCCTTGAACTTCTTCTAGCATAACAACTTTTTAAAAGTTTGTTATTACTTCTTGCAGTAGCTCCTTTTTAGCCTTTATGTTATTGCTTATTCTTCTTTAAATAGTGTTTGGCCTTTGAAGATCTGTTAATTGCATATGTGGAAATCCAATCAGTATTGGCAGATGGCACAGCTTTCCTCAGCTGCTGCAATGATTACTGTTACCTAATGGTCAACGCATCTGCTGGTTTCAGAGCCTGCTGTAGTGAGTAGCCTGGGGTGTGTCTGGATTGAATCCCTCTGAAGCCTGGCTGAGGAGGTGCACCTCCTTGTGTATTTTGGTGAGGAAGTGTTCCTTGTGTATTGTGGCAGAAGAATAATTAAGAACCTTGCTCTTTTTCTCCTTCTGGGATCAATTTCTCATGTTGGCAAAAGCAAGCTACTCCACTTCATTTATAAACCTCTACTTGCAGCTTTACCCGGGGGGGCAAACTGAGACTGAATTCTGAAATAGCAATTCTGAAATCTGCCAAAATCTCTCTCTTTGGCCTATAGGATGCTCTACCCTAGGTTACGCTGTCTCTGATTTGGGGCTTCTCCTGTATATATGTATATATCTCATATCAATCTGCAGGCTGCAGTTTCAGCAAATTAATTTTGTTTTCTTTCTATTTTGGGGGCAGCTTCCCGTTTCAGGTCTGCCAGTGGTACCCATAAAGGTTTCCTCGTGGTCATGGATTATCCTTTTTCTTTTTTTCTTGAGATGGAGTCTCAGTCTCTCACCCAGGCTTGAGTGCAGTGGTATGCTGTCCACTCACTGCAAACTTCCGTCTCTCAGGTTCAAGCAATTCTCTTGACCCAGTCTTCCAAGTAGCTGGGATTACAGGCGCCTGCCACCACGCCTAGCTAATTTTTGTATTTTTAGTAGAGACAGAGTTTCACCATGTTGGTCAGGCTGGTCTTGAACTCCTGACTTCATGATCTGCCCTCCTCGGTCTCCCAAAGTGCTGGGATTACAGACTGGAGCCATCGCACCTGGCCAATTTTAAAAATTTTAAGAACTGAGTAATATGGACAAGAAACACACCAACCTTTTTCATTCTGCCATGAATGATTGAAGAATTCTGCTCTAGAACTGCATGCTTTTAACAAAATAACTCATCACATTTTACAGCAATTGCTACTAGCAAATATTTTATCATGTACTCTTAATTCAAACAAAAATGAAAACTGATGTACGAATTCCCTTTTATGTGATACGGTAAACCATTCCATTTTAGAGTGTAACTTCAATTATAATACAGTTGTATTTCAGGAGATAGGATAATCCAGTATAGTAATGGATTGATAAATACTGTTATCTCCTATAATCAGAACATACTAAACTGTGATCCAGTGAATTCCAAGGAACTGTCTAAGTTTCTTTCCAGTAGGTAGAATTCTTCCTTATGCAGAAGCACATTGAATTTTCACTTTTGATACATGCATCTATTTTGAAAAGACAAACTCCTAAGAGCCTCATTTGTATCAATGAGAAAAATGTTGCTTCTCTGAGGGAAACAGGCATCAAACCTGAAATTATACCCCCAACAGCTGCCCTAATAATAGTTGAGACCACATATAAACCACCACTTGGGAAAACTTTCTTGCATAAAATTTACCAAACGCTTCTTAATCTATGAGGCTATCTAATACCTTAAAAGATACCTTTTTCTCCAGCTGTTGGTCATAACTATGACACATATTTATATTAATACCCATCCTCTTTTTTTTTGAATGCCGTGATGTTGGCTTCTGTATTTTACTATTGACCAAATTACTAGTATTTACTTCAGAAAGTTGATGTGAGCTGAACGTAGATTTCTAATTTATTTTTTGGTAAAATCTAAATTGTTTTTATTAATTAAGATTTACAATAGATTTTTTTTTTCAAGTATCTGTACCTTATTTTTAGATGTCTCCGCCAGATTATTTTTACCTGAACACCAACTCGTTTTGGCTGGGATTCACAGAGCAAATGTACTCTGAATATAATACCCATGACTACCTCTATCTCTATTTTCTGCATTCAATGTTTCATCTCTTCATTTTCCAGCATATTGAGAATTATGGTATCATTTTTAAAATGTATATTCTTCTTTGCACTTTTTTGTTTGTATTAGATATTTTTAATGTTGCTATTCTTTCTTCCCTACACTTTTTTTTCATATGAATGAAAGGAGCATTTAGAGGAAGCACACTTGTACATTCAGTCCAAAAGATGTCATTCTAAACAACAGGATCGGCACTCTGGCCACACATAACAGTTGTGCCCACTGAGCCAGTTTTTTTGAGTTATCATTTCTTGGTGACCTTAATAGGACCAACCTTTACACTTTCATTACCCAACTCAGTAAGATATCTTATCCTACCACCACTTTTTTTCTGAATTGAAGCCAAAGCGCAGCTTCTTTTCTTTACTGACTAACAATAGATAGCATGATATTCCATAAAGACTCCTGCTACCAGAGTCTGCATTCACAGTAATTATCCTTGCCAACAATTTCATTTTCTGCATTTTCCCCTTGTGTAATGTGCTGGCAATTGTGTGTGGCTGGTTGCTCTATCCAAGTGGCTTTCAAGCTGAACACAGACCTCAAATTCACTTAAGCATCTGGACAGCATGGGAATTATCTATTTACTTAGGGTATTCTCACATACCACATTTCTATTAGTGAGATAGTCATATCCTGCCCAATCAGAGGAAAAAAATGATTTAAAGTGGCTATGTGTGTGAATTCAAAACAAATAGCATTTTGAATTCTGCAAATATATCCATGTATCCTGAAATCTTTCAGCTTCTGCCAGCGTAGTCAGAGCAGTGAAAATTGAATTAAGGTCTCTCTAATTGAGGTATATTTATTTCACTTAGATAGCCATGTATCTCTTCCTTTTCCAATTTAATCTTTTTTTTTTTTGGCTGGCACAAAGGGTATGTATATCTTATTGAGATTAAGAAGAAAAAAAGTATTCTATAATGTTTATAATGCCCAAAATTATAGATGTCAAATGATCAGCCAAAGAAACTGTTCTATATGTAAAAATTGCCAAATAAATTAACATGAAATTTTCATATTTTACCTCCTCTAAGCCAAGGAATGAAAAAATAGGATGATGACAACATGTTAAAATAAGCTTACATTTTCATGGTAAAAATATTGTCTGTTGAACAGATATTTGGTAGAAAAGCAGAGGTGGAAATATTAAAGACACATTTATGGACTGTACTCAGTATAAAAGAGACACATTTTTATTCTTACAAAATGAAAAAAATTTATGTCTATATATAAAACCTCACTATTCTGATTCAACCTACAATTGCATTTACACCTCACTATATACTGGGTTCTTATCTGCAGAATGTTTTATATCTTTTCTTCATCCCATTTGGAAGAAAATATGAAACAATTCCCATGACATTATTCCTTTATAAATGGATACAGACTATTCTATTCTACTGAGCAGTTATTAAATTATGTCTTTTAAATTTTCTACTGCTAGATGTTTACATTTCAGAAAGAGATTTCTAGTTGTCCCCAGGAACTGTTCCCCCATTATCCTACAGGAATGAGAGTTTTATTTGCATATCGCCATGATGCGGCCCCTTCCTGAGTCCTGTGATGCAAATTGACCATGCAGGTGAGCACAACCTCCTAGTGAGGTTGGAGAGGCAGTTTGAGCAAAGATTGAAATCCTGGAAAAATTGTGGGGCAAGGTCTTTATATAAAAGCTGAATGTCCCAGCTCAAATTTAAACAGGAACTCCATCTATTAAGTTACAAGGTGTCTCCTGTTATCTCCTATAATCAGTACATGCTAAACTGTGATCCAGTGAATTCCAAGGAACTGTCCAAATTTCTAGGACAGTAGATGGCAGTAAGGATAACCCAACTTCCTCTCTATCTCTGTTACTACAGACAGCTCTCTTCCTCTTAGTTTATCACGCCTTCAGGAATTCTACTGCGAAAACAATGACTCACCCTTGCCTCCTTCTGTCACTCATGAGAGATCCTCATGTCATGTGACTCTTCACATCTTACAATCACCTCTCTCTCTGATGAGAAAGATAGGTCTTCCTCTATAGGTATCCAGCCTTCTCAGCAGAGGCTGTTGGTACAACACAGCTTTTCACTCATCTGGGAAGGGTCAGTGAAAATTCAACAAAACGTCCTGAGGTGATGGGTGATAGAGATCTTTTATGAGTTGTTCAAAGACTTCAAACAGGGTTTACATACAGACTGCCTCTTTATTCAGAGCAATATTCTCTCTCAATATTCAGGAAGTACAGCTTTACTTAACTGAGCTACCAGAATTTCTGGAGATTGTCTCCAAAAACCCTACTTTTCACTCTATTTTACCTGGGCACATCCCCAGTCCATAGATAACATTATATTTTTGCACTGTATTTTTGGATAAATTCAAGTTCTTTCCACTGGTTTTTCATGATTCAGTATAGATAAGAACTATACCTGAGTACCTGCTTACGTAACCTTAGTATTCCATAAGGGTTCAAGAAGGTTACTTCCCCATCCCTCTCAAAAAGAGAAATTTGAGACACAGCTGTATAAACAAGTCACATCTTTGGATCAGTGTAAAGATATCTCCATCTTTAACACTGTACCTCACACATATTGCCAGGATGTGAACATAATGTAACTTCATTTATTTATAAACTAGACATAAGTTAAGATTCTGAATTCATAACCTGATCTGAGTTAAGCAACATAAACAGTAGTACTCCATGTAAAACAGGTTTTCTCTGCCTAGTCCTATTTGTGATGGTCATGGCTGAAACTCTGGATATTATATACTGTCTTTTGATCACTTAAGAAATAGGACTCAGGAGTTAAGCCTTGGCCTGTCAACTACAAAAATTACATTTCACAGCCTTTTTTGTTTTTTGTAGTTGAGAGTTTGTAAATGTAGCTAAGGGTTTGAATAAATTTGGGCTAAAAGAGTAGAAGAAGAAAATTGTGTGATTCCTGGGCCAACTACATTCAGATAAGGTCCCATATTGATATCAACCAGCAGTATCAGCTTCATTTCCTCCATAATGATTTCACTTTTCTCCTCAACTAGGCCTCTGGTCTGAACACTCAATTCTTCATTCCTTTCTGCAGATGATTTATTGAGCAATCCCCAACTCCTTTTTTTTTTTTTTTTATGCTGTGTCATATCACATTTCAAGGTGTTTCCTGCTTTCAAAATTGTTCAGGAGAAAAATTGTTTTCTCTATGAGGAGAACCCAGCTTTCAGAAATGATCCTTTTCTGTTTCTTAATTCCTTTGTCTTCTCTATGATTTGATGGTCTGAAGGACAAAGATGCCACCCTGCTCCCACTCATGCTTCTAAAACTATCTGTTCTCTCACCTTGGAGCTTGTTAATAACACATTTAATATATGGCGAGTGGAAACAGACCAGAAGGAGGACAGAGACATCAGTTCGTTAGAGTTACATATGTTCCCTCATTTTTTTAAATTCACATTTTATGAAGTGTCATTGACCTAGCATTTCAGAGTCCCACTTTTTTTCTCCCAAAGTCCATATATGGAGTGGTTTTGAGAGAGTAAAAATATATTTTATGTTCTCAAGTTGTTAAACTTCCACAGATTGTTTCATTATGCCACCAAAAAACAATGTGATGAGAGAAAGAAAAAAAACAGAGAAAGAAGGAAAGAAAGAAAGGAAAGAAAGAAAGAAAGAAAGAAAGAAAGAAAGAAAGAAAGAAAGAAAGAAAGAAAGAGAGAGAGAGAGAGGGAGAGAGGGAGGGAGGGAGGGAGGAGAAGGGAAGCATAGCCAAGACAATCCTAAGCAAAAAGAACAAAGCTGGAGGCATCACACTGCCGGACTTCAAACTATACTACAAGGCTGCAGTAATCAAAACAGCATGGTACTTGTACCAAAACAGAGATATAGATCAATGGAACAGAACAGAGGTCTCCAAAGCAATACCACACATCTACAACCATCTGATCTTTGACAAACCTGACAAAAATAAGCACTGGGGAAAGGACTCCGTGTTTCATCAATGATGTTGGGAAAACTGGCTAGCAGTGTGCAGAAAGCAGAAACTGGACCCATTCCTGACACCTTACACTAAACTTAACTCCAGATGGATTAAAGGTTTAAACATAAAACCTAACACCATAAAAACACTAGAAGAAAACGTAAGCAAAACCATCCAGGACATAGGCATAGGCAAGGACTTCATGACTGAAACACCAAAAGCAATGGCAACAAAAGCCAAATTAGACAAATGGGATCTAATTAAACTCCAGAGCTTCTGTACAGCAAAAGAAATCACCATTAGAGTGAACCAGCAACCAACAGAATGGGAAAAAATTTTTGCAATCTACCCATCTGACAAAGGGCTAATATCCAGAATCTACAAAGAACTAAAACAGATATACAAGAAAAAAACAAACAACCCCATTCAAAAGTGGGTGAAGGATGTGAACAGATACTTCTCAAAAGAAGACATATATGCAGCCAACAAACATATGAAAATATGCTCATCATCACTGGTCATTAGAGAAATGCAAATCAAAACCACATTGAGATGCCATCTCACACCAGTTAGAATGGTGATCATTAAAAAATCTGGAGACAACAGATGCTGGAGAGGATGCGGAGAAATAGGAACATGCTTACACAGTTGGTGGGAATGTAAATTAGTTCAACCATTGTGGAAGACAGTGTGGTGATTTCTCAAGCATCTAGAAATAGAAATTTCATTTGACCCAGCAATCCCATTATTAGGTATATACCCAAAGAACTATAAATCGTTGTACTATAAAGACCCATGCACACATATGTTCATTACAGCCTTGTTTACAATAGCAAAGACCTGGAACCAACCCAAATGCCCATCAATGATAGACTGGACAAAGAAAATGTGGCACATATACACCATGGAATACCATGCAGCCATAAAAAACGGTGAGTTCATGTCCTTTGTAGGGACTTGGATGAATCTGGAAACCATCATTCTCAGCAAACTGACACAATAACAGAAAACCAAACACCGCATATTCTCACTTGTAGGTAGGTATTGAATAATGAGAACATGTGGACTCAGAGAAAGGAGAATCATACACTGGGGGCAGTTGGGGGTTAGGGGAGGGACAACAGGAGGTTGGAAGGGTGGGGAGGGATAACATGGGGAGAAATGCTGGATGTAGTATGCACCTATGCAACAACACTGCATGACCTGCACGTGTACCCCAGAATCTAAAGTAAAACAAAATTCAAAAAAAAAAAAAACAAGAAAGAAAGAGAAGAGAAAATAGAGACAGAGAGAAGGAAAGGAAAAAGAGGGAGGGAGAAAAGAAAGGAATAAATGTACCCACTCTCCATCTAGCCACTGGATGAAGAAAAGCTATTTTGTTCACTTTCTTCTACCACTTTCCTGTGTACAATACTCCCCTCTTCCCCATTTTATAGAAAAGACAGGGGAGGAAGGAAAAAGACAAGGGATAATCTGCTTGATCAGGGAATGGGGAAAGAGCCTTCAGAAGTTGGAATATTAGAGGCTTCTGAACATCATTGATATGAAAACATTTGAGAGGAAAGTAAAGAGGATAAGGTAAGATTGTCAGGCTACTTATTCATTTATCTTCCAAATTTATATTGAATGATTCAAGTTAAACAGAACAATAACTTTTTTATTATTTTGTGGGAATTGGGTGATCAATTCCCACAAATGGGCATCAAAACAGAGACTGAAAATTATGTGTTTGAAATTTGGGTATGAATGTGCAACATTCAGCTCTACCTCTCAGATGAAGATTGTATTAGTCTGTTTTCATGCTGCTGATAAAGACATACCCTAAGCTGGGCAATTTGCAAAAGAAAGAGGTTTAATAGACTCACAGTTCCATGTAGTTGGGGAGGCCTCACAATCATGGCAGAAGGTGAAAGGTGCATCCCCATGGCAGCAAACAAAAGAAAAGAACTTGCACAGGAAAACTACTTTTTATAAAACCATCATATCTCATGAGACTTATTCCCTTTCATGAAAATAGCACAGGAAAGACCTGCCCCCATGATTCAATTATCCGCCATTGTGTCCCTCCTATGAAGCAAGAGAATTATGGGAGTTACAATGCAAGATGAGATTTGGGTGGGGACACAGCCGAATCATATTATTCCACCTGGCCCTTCCCAAATCTCATGCCCTCACATTTCAAAACCAATCATGCCTTCACAACAGTGCCCCAAAGTCTTAACTCATTTCTGCATTAACTCAAAAATCAACAGTCCAAAGTGTCATCTGAGACAAAGCAAGTCCCTTTTGTCTATGAGCCTGTAAGATCCAAAGGAAGTTAGCTACTTCCTAGATACAATGGGGTACAGGCATTGGATAGATATGTACATTCCAAAAGAGAGAAATTGACAAAACAAAGGGACTAAAGTCCTCATAGAAGTCCAAAATCCATCAAGGCAGTCAAATCTTAAAGCTCCAAAATGATCTCATTTGACTCCATATGTCACATCCAAGTCACACTGATGGAAGAGGTGAGTTCCCATGGTCTTGGGCAGCTCTGCCCCTGTGGCTTTGCAGGGTACAACCTTCCTTCTGGCTGCTCTCATGGGAGGGCATTAGTGTTTGCAGCTTTTCCAGGCACAAGGTGTAAGGTGTAAGTGCATCTACCATTCTGGTGTCTGGAGGACAGTGGCCCTCTTCTCATAGTTCCACTAGGTAGCTCCCCAATGGGGCCTCTGTGTGTGTGCTTCAACTGCACATTTTCCTTCTGCACTGCTTTAGCAGAGGTTCCCCAGGAGTGCCCCAACCTGCAGCAAACTTCCGTCTGGATATTCAGGCATTTTTATACATCCTCTGAAATCTAGGCAGAGGTTTCCAAAACTTAATTCTTGACATCTGTGCATCCACAGAAGTTCACACATGAAAGCTGCCAAGCTTTGGGGCTTTCACCATCTGAAATCATGGCTCCAGCTCTACGTTAGCTCCTTTCATCCATGGCTAGGGCAGTTGGGACGCAGCGCACCAAGTTTCTGGGCTGCACACAGCACAGAGACCCTGAACCCAGCCCATCAAAAAATTTTTTCCTATTATGCCACTGGGCTTGTGATGGGAGGGCCTGCCTGAAGACTCCTGACATGACTTGGAGATATTTTCCTCATAGTCTTTGGGATTAACATTCAGCTGCTCATTACTTAGCAAATTTCCACAGCTGGCTTGAATTTCTCCTCAAAAAATTGGATTTTATTTTATATTGCATTATTGGGCTGCAAATTTTTTGAACTTTTATGCTCTGCTTCTCTTATAAATCTTAACACGTTTAATAGCACCCAGTTCACCTCTCGAATACTTTGCTTCTTAGAAATTTCTTCCACCAGATACCCTAAATTATCTCTCTCAAGCTCAAAGTTCCACAAATCTTCACAGTGGGGAAAAATGCTGCCAGTCTCTTTGCTAACACATAACAGGAGTTATTTTTGCCCAAGCTCCCAACAAATTCCTCATTTCCATCTGAGACCACTTCAGCTTGGACTTGATTTCCATATCACTATCGGCATTTTGCACAAAGCCATTAAACAAGTTTCTAGGAAATTTCAAACTTTCCCATATTTTCTTGTCTATCATCCAAACTGTTCCAAACTCTGCCTGTTACCTAGTTCCAAAGTTGCGTCCATATTTTGGGACATCTTTTCAGCAGCACCCCACTCCTGGTTTCAATTAATTGTATTAGTCCATTTTCACTCTGCTGATAAAGATATACCCAAGACTGAGCGATTTGCAAAAGAAAGAGGTTTAATGGACTCACAGTTCCACATGGCTGGGGAGACTTCATGGTCATGGCAGAAGGTGAAAGCCACATATCCCATGGCAGCAGACAAGAGAACAGAACTTGTGCAGGGAAACTCCCCTTTATAAACTATCAGATCTCATGAGACTTATTCACTATCATGAGAATAACATGGGAAAGACCTGTCCCCATAATTCAATTACCTTCTACTGCATTCCTCCCATGACACATGAAAATTGTGGGAGCTGCAATGCAAGATAAGATTTGGGTGAGGAAACAGCCAAACCATATCAAAGACCATTGTCTTAAACCTTCACTACCTGCTTTAAAAACATACCCAGTCTCACCACTTGCTATCTCTTCTGTTTTCACCTTCTACCTTCCTCTAATCTTTATCATCTCTAGATTATTGCTGTAGATCGGTAACTGGTCTCCCTGTTCCACGTTGCTTCTGTCCTTGCTTTTCAAAATATATTCTTCAAAAACTGAAAATGCTTTTTTAATACATAAACCAAATCATGTTTTGAATCCACAAAATCTGTACAGTAGCTTCCCACCTCCTTCAAAAAAGAATCCCAAATCCTTGCAGTGACTCATGAGACCTTGCATAGTTTACAGATGGCATCTATGGGTTTTTCTCCCACCGCTCTGATTCTCACATGTTGCTCTTCATCCTTACTGGAATTTTTGCTGTTTCACCACTCCTCAAGAATGCACTGTCCTTGGGGACTCTTGGAATCCTTTTTTTTTTTTTTTTTTTTTTTTTTTCATTCTGGAATGTATATTTGCTGTGCTCCCAAGTTTTCATAGGACTCATTCTGTTATTTATTCAAGTCTCTGTTTACACGTAAAATCTTAAAAATATTTTTTCCTACCTATTCTATTTGAAATAAGAAGCTTCCTTTCTCTCTGTATTCTTAATCCTGAATACCCAATTTTATTGTTTTCTTCATAGTTTTTATCACTCTCTGACATATTATGTTGGTGCTTAATTATTTTCTTGACAATGGGAATGTAAGCTTTCTCTGACAATGAGAATGTAAGCTTTACAAATCTTGCTTTCTCCTGCATTTTCTGTGCCTAAAAATGCCTGGCACTGAAGAAATATTCATCAAATGAGTGAATGAACAAATGCTGCATCCTGAGAAGAGTGTGCAATTTATTGAGGGCAGTATCCAACTTAAGCCATGGAGCATTTGGAAAATATTTAGTCTATAGATGAATCCCGGGAAGATGGTGGAAAGGGTGGCAGAGTTTCTGAAACTTCTTAAAATTAAAATAGGGAGAGCAAGGAATAGAGCAAAACCAAAAACTCAAAAGACAGTATCTATAATAAAACTTGATAATAATATGTGAATAGGCAGGAGCAGAGCAGGGCAGGGCAGCTACAAGCCCTGCATGCCGTGAGCATCTGAGGTGTCTGATGGGCGTGAGAAGAGAAGCCCTCTTTCACTAAGTGTGCACAGACATCTCTGAAAACTGACTCAGAATAGTGGCTAGGGTTAATAGAATCCAGGTGGCAAATGGAATGGAAGGGGATCCTAGTAAATTCTGAAAGCGCTCTGGGCTCTGGGCACTTTTGAAACTCACAGTCTGAAGCTTTCTTCCAGAACAGTGCTCAACACTGAAGGGAGAATAATGTGAAATATTCAGAATAAAGGAAATGAAAGATGAAGACAAAAGTGAGAGAGGATGCAGAGAAGGCAGGTCTCAAGAAGCAGGAAGCACTTTTTTTCTATTTTTTTTTTTGATCACTTAATGAAAACTATAGAAGAGGGTTTTAGAGCAATGAAGATGGAAAAAATGACTTGTCTTTTTCCATGTTTAAAGGTACAGAAAAATTTATTTCACTTAAAAGTTTTTAAGGAAAGTATTACAATCAGATTCTATATACAAACACCAGGTGTAATGCATCAAGTTTTTATGGACAATGAAAACAAAAGAAACAAACTCACATAAAAATTAAAAATGATAACCTAAATTTTTAAATGAGTGATTGACATTAAGAAAATAATAAGGGGTATGAGAAAATCACACAAATCAGAATTAGTTTTACAGATTAAAAATGAGATGATTGGTCTAAATGATGACTTGAAAAGAAGGGATACAAAACTAAGGAAAAAAGAAAACAACAAAATTTTAAGAAGTCGAGAAAAAGCTAGAAAAAATACAATACAGGAGCAAGTAAACATAATGGATACTGTCTTAATAGTTACCTAAGATGGAAAGAATAATGTTTAAATTTTAAATAAATGAGAGGAGGCCAGGTGTGGTGCTTCATGCTTGTAATCCCAGCACTTTGGGAGGCTGAGGTGGGTGGCTAGCCTGCACCCAGGAGTTTGAGACCAGCCTTGCTAACATGGCAAAACCCTATCTCTACTAAAAACACAAAGATTAGCTGAATGTGATAGTACACTCCAGTAATTCCAGCTACTCTGGAGGCTGAGGCAGGAGAATTGCTTAAACCCGGGAGGCAGAGGTTGCAGTGAGCCAAGATCATGTCACTGCACCCCAGCTTGGGTGACAGGCATGAAATCCTGTCTCAAAATAAAGTAAATAAATAAATATTAAAAATAAAACAAGTAAATAAATAAAAATAAATAAGAGGAATAAAAATGTATTCAAGATAAAGTGATACTATGGAAGACAGACAAAATACTTCAATACGTGTTTAATAAAAATCCCCAAAAGCTAAAAGCAAAACATTGGAACAGACTCATACTAAAAAGTATTGCTTAGTGGAATATTCTTAAAATAACAAAAATAAGCACTAATCTAAATCTCTAAAAGACAGACTGTATAACTAAAAAATTCTGAAATTTGTAAAAGGAAAATTATTAGACATTTTTAAAAAATGAAGATACAAATAAATAGGGAGATATATCCCTGTACATGGCTAGGAAGATTCAATTTTGTCATAATATCAGTTCTTCCCAACTTCATCTATAGATTCAATGCAATCCCAAAAAAAATTTTAGCAAGGTATTTCGTGACTATAGAGAAGCTAATTCTAAAGTTTATATGGAGGCCAGCGCGTTGGCTCACGCCTAGCACTTTGGGAGACCAAGGCAGGTTGGATCACCTGAGGTCAGAAGTTCAAGACAAGACTGCCCAACATGGAGACATCCCACCTCTACTAAAAATAAATAAAAAAATTAGCAAGGTGTGGTGGTGCATCCCTGTGGTCCCAGCTACTTGGGGGGCTGAGGCAGGAGAATTGCTTGAACTCAGAAGGTGAAGACTGCAGTGAGCTAAGATCAAGCCATTGCACTTTAGCCTGGGTGACAGAGCAAGACTCTGTCTCAGTAAATAAATAAATGAAGTTTATCTGAAAAAAAAAAAAAAGACCTAGAATAGTTTACCCCATATTGAAGAAAAACAAAAGGAAAGAATTGGCATTACTCAATTTTAATACCCACTGTAAAACTGCAAAAATTGAGACAGTATAATGTTAGTGAAAGAACAGGCAAACAGATTGATAGAGCAGAACGAAGAGCCCAGAAATGAAATCACACAAATACAGTCAACTAATATTAGACCATAGAGCACAGGCAATTCAAAGAAGAAAGAAGACTTTTCCAACAAATGATGCTAAAACAACAGAATATCCACATGCACAATAAAAAATCTAGACACAGGTGTTACACTTTTCACAAAAATTAACTCAAAATTAATCATACACTCAAATGTAAAACGCAAAACTAAAAAACTTCTAGATGATAATATTGAAAAAAATCTGTGACCTTGGGTTTGCTAATGCATTTTCAGATAAAATGTAAAAAGCTCAAACCACGAATGAAAAATTGACAAGTTGGACTTCATTAAAATTAAAACTTTTAATTTTAATGAAAAGTTTTTTTTTTTTTTTCAAAAAAGATACCCTCAAGCGAATTAAAAAACAAGCTGCAGACTCAGAGAAGATCTTTGCAAAACATGTATCTGATAAAGGTCAGTTATATAAAATACACAAAGAAATCTTAAAATTCGACAATAAGGAAAATAAATTTAAAATAAACAAAATATCTGGGCTGGTGGCTCACACCTGTAATCCCAGCACTTTGGGAGGTCAAGGCAGGCAGATCATGAGGTCAGGAGATAGAGACCATCCTGCCAACATGGTGAAACCCCATCGCTACTAAACATACAAAAATTAGCTGGGTGTGGGGGTGTGTGCCTGTAATCTCAGCTACTTGGGAGGCTGAGGAAGGAGAATCGCTTGAACCTGGGAGGCGGAGATTGCAGTGAGCCGAGATCGCCTAACAGCACTCTAGTGTGGCAACAGAGCGAGACTCCATTTAAAAAAAAAAAAAAATTCTGAACAAAATACTTGCCAAATAAATTACATAGATCTCAGATAAGCATATGAGAAGATGCTCAAGGTCATGTGCTATTACAGAATGGCAAACTAAAACAACAATGAGATACCGCAGTGAACATATTATAATGGCCAAAATCCAAAACATTGACAACCCAAACTGCCGACAACGATGTGGAACAATGGGAACTCTGTTTCATTGCTGGTGGGAATGCAAAATGGTATAGCTAATTTGGCAGAAATTGGCAATTTCTTACAAAAACTAAACATCTTATCATTTGATCCAGCAATTGAGTTTTTCGTATTTATCCAAATGAGTTAAAAATGTATGTCCACACAAAAACCTGCACGCAGATGTTTATAGCAACTTTATTCATATTTGCCTGAATTTGGAAAAAATCGAGATGTATTTAATTCAGTGAATGAATACATAATCAGTAATACAACCAGAAAATGTAATGTATCTATCACAGAAAGAAATGAGATATGAAGATATGTGTTATAGAAAAGGACCATATATGCAAATGACCCCTAAATGACAATGGTGTCAAGAAACCAAAGATGGAGGCAGATGAACCCAGTTTGTTAGTATTGGTTGATTTATTAAGGGAAATTGCAGGCAGAAGCATGGTACTGAGCAAATGCAAGACAAGCAGATCTCTGCACTGTTACTTCCCAAAGCCAGGGCTTATATACATAAGAAAGGGTATATGTACTCCAGCATGGCAATTAAAGGCACTCTTCAAAACAGGCTAGAATGCGATGTTTCATGGCCTATACTTTTGCAATAAAATCAAGGTTATTTGGTTCTTACACTAGGCAAAGTAAATAAAGTAGGAATCAGGAGATATTCACGGGACTGGGGCTAATCAGAGGTAAACATGGCTGATTAGCATTCAAGATGAAGTCACTTTTGTCTCCACAGCTTGAAAGATATGGAGAAACCTTAAATGCATAATGCTAAATGACAGAAGTCAATGAAAGAAAAAAAGTCAATCATACTGGATGATTCCAACTATGTTTCATTCTGAAGAAGGCAAAACCATGGACACAGCAAAAAGATCAGTGGTTGTCACAAGCAATTTTTCCAGGAGCTAGAGGGGAGAGTGTGAACTTAAAACTAATGTATTACTTGAAAAACATAAAAATACAAATTACCCACATTGAAAAAATAAAAATCACTGTGTATCCGAGCAAAAACACATAAGATGTTCAGATTTTCATTAGGTTCTAACAGCTATTCTCTATTCCATAAAGTAGTAATATGGGAAAAAATACGATTAAAATATTTTTATACCTAGCCAACATCTTTAATTTGAAGGCCATGAAAACAAACAAGTTTAAAAGTGGAAAAACTTAGAGAATACTATTTCCAGGAGACTTTCTGATGAATTTGCTAGATAAAAAAACAAGCTTCATTTAACCAAAATGGTCGAGGTGCATTGACATGAAAACTGATAAATTATTTCTTAAGCAGTGGTGTATTGAGGGGACCACAAACAGTGGATATTGCTCACCCTAGTGCAGGGGTGTAATTTATCCACATCAAAAAAATAAAGTAACTGTAATTGTTCCAAAATGCCAATTCATGGTGTTCATACAAATCATACTGATTATAGTCAATTGTATTATTATTTATATTCTCTGCAAATAATGCATTGCCTTCTTATCTATACCCAGGGCAGATCATTACCACCAGCACACTTTGACACATAAATTAGGCAGTCTTTTGTAGAGTTGAAAATGAAACAGGAATAAATCTTAAGAGAAATATAAAATACACATATCCTAAGGAGAAATATTCCCTTATCTTTTGAGCACTGCTCTAAAAAATTCAGTTTCCTATTTTGAGTAGTTCATGAGGGTATTTGTCAATTCTCACACTGCTATAAAGAAATACTCAAGACTGAGAAATTTATAAATTTTTTTTAATTTATTTTACTTTTGGTGCATACATACTATATCTGGCATTTCTCCCCATGTTATCCCTCCCCACCCTCCCCTCCCTCCCCTCCCCCCCATTGTCTCTCCCCTACCCCCTCCAACTGTCCCCTGTGTGTGATGCTCCTCTCCCTGAGTCCACATGTTCTCATTGTTCAATAACCACCTATGAGTGAGAACATATGGTGCTTGGCTTTCTGTTCTTGGGTAAGTTTGCTCAGAATGATGGTTTCCAGATTCATCCAAGTCCCTACAAAGGACATGAACTCATCGTTTTTTTATGGCTGCATAGTATTCCATGGTGTATATGTACCACATTTTCTTTGTCCAGTCTATCATTGATGGACATTTGGGTTGGTTCCAGGTCTTTGCTGTTGTACACAGAGCTGCAATG
The DNA here is from genome assembly GCA_004027835.1 of Alouatta palliata. Taxonomy (NCBI): domain Eukaryota; kingdom Metazoa; phylum Chordata; class Mammalia; order Primates; family Atelidae; genus Alouatta; species Alouatta palliata. The sequence goes on along the minus strand of PVKV010003586.1, from coordinate 2,096 downwards.
AACATACGTGTGCATGTGTCTTTATAGTAGATCAATTTATAGTTATTTGGGTATATACCCAATAGTGGGATTGCTGGGTCAAATGGAATTTCTATTTCTAGATGCTTGAGAAATCGCCACACTGTCTTCCACAATGGTTGAACTAATTTATACTCCCACCAACTGTGTAAGAGTGTTCCTATTTCTCCACATTCTCTCCAGCATCTGTTGCCTGCAGATTTTTTAATGATTGCCATTCTAACTGGCATGAGATGATATCTCAGTGTGGTTTTGATTTGTATTTCTCTAATGACCAGTGATGATGAGCATTTTTTCATATGTTTGTTGGCCTCATATGTGTCCTCTTTTGAAAAGTGTCTATTCATATCCTTCACCCACTTTTGAATGGGGTTGTTTTTCTTGTATATCTGTTTTAGTTCTTTGTAGATTCTGGATATTAGCCCTTTTTCAGATGGGTAGATTGCAAACATTTTTTCCCATTCTGTTGGTTGCTGGTTCACTCTAACGATTGTTTCTTTTGCTGTACAGAAGCTCTGGGGTTTAATTAGATCCCATTTGTCTATCCTGGCTTTTATTGCCATTGCTTTTGGTGTTTTAGTCATGAAGTCCTTGCCTATGCCTGTGTCCTATATGGTTTTGCTTACATTTTCTTCTAGTGTTTTTATGGTGTTAGGTTTTATGTTTAAGTCTTTGATCCATCTGGAGTTAATTTTAGTGTAAGGTGACAGGTAGGGGTCCAGTTTCTGCTTTCTGCAAACTGCTAGTCAGTTTTCCCAACACCATTTATTAAACATGGAGTCCTTGGATGTTAAAAAATGTCCCCCTTACATTGCAAAACTGTCACTGTCAGGACCTGTTGTCTTTTCAGTAGAATGAACCCTACTAAAAACAGCAACTTCTCATAAATTGAACCACTCCTGATAAGAACAAGTAAGATTCTTATTCAAAATTCAAAAAACAAGAACAAGATTTTACCCAAAGAGAGAATTGAAGTCAAAAGAAAAATGATTTCTTGTTTATAAATTTCAGGAAATATTTTTACATACTCTACAGTGCAATCATACAATGAAGTGGCTCATTCTTCATTATCTTCCCAGCCCTGTTTCTCAATTGCCCAGGATGAACACAAACACACTCACACACACACACACACACACACACACACACACACACACACACCAGAGAGAGAGAGAGAGAAGACACTACTGAACAGGATAATATCAGGTCACTCCTGTGTTTTGTTCTCAAATCTGTGACTGGCTGTGTACTGTTAGGCCATTAAGTATTATACTGGAGTTTAGTTTCATCACTTATAAAATAAACGAGGTTCGGAATCCATGATTTCTAACATCTCTATGTGAGCTAAGCACAAGTAATTGAATGGGAATCATGAGAAAAACAAGAATGAGTGAACAGAAAATCAGGTAAATGAGTAAGATACAGTTACCAGGAATTGATATTAATCACATGATCTGGGTTTAAGGTACAAAATTTGTAATTGCCCTCTTTACATCTTTGAGCTTATTTGTAAATGGGAGCAAGTTACTTCACAGAGGTACTGTTATTGTACAATAAGTTACATGACATTTTCCTATAAAATATTAGGTATATAGTGAGATCATTAAACTGGATAGATATAACACATTTTCTTTTTTTTTTTTATATATATATACTTTTTATTGCACTTTAGGTTTGGGGGTACATGTGAAGAACATGCAAGATTGTTACATAGGTACACACATGGCAGTGTGATTTGCTGCCTTCCTCCCCATCACCTATATCTGGTATTTCTCCCCATGCTATCCCTCCCCAACTCCCCACCCCCTGCTGTCCCTCCCCTTTTCCCCCCCGACAGACCCCAGTGTAAGATGCTCCCCTCCCTGTGTCCATGTGTTCGCATTGTTCAACACCCACCTATGAGTGAGAATATGCGGTGTTTGGTTTTCTGTTCCTGTGTCAGTTTGCTGAGAATGATGGCTTCCAGGTTCATCCATGTCCCTACAAAGGATGCAAACTCATCATTTTTGATGGCTGCATAATATTCCATGGTGTATATGTGCCACATTTTCGCTGTCCAGTCTATCATCGATGGGCAT
>PVKV010003585.1:22909-141956 GCA_004027835.1 Alouatta palliata | reverse complement strand
TGCAACCTCTGCCTCCCTGGTTCAAGCAATTCTCCTGCCTCAGCCTCCTGAGTAGCTGGGACTACAGGTGCACACCGCCATGCCCTGCTAATTTTTTTGTATTTTAGTAGAGACAGGTTTCACCATGTTGCCCAGGCTGATCTCAAACTCCTGAGCTCAGGCAATCTGCCCACCTCAGCCTCCCAAAGTGCTAGGGTTACAAGTGTGAGCCACAGTGCCTGGCCCTTTCAAAACGCATATCTACACCAAGTTTCAGACCTCTCTTTGCTTGACCCTTAGTATTGTGTATCTCATTAATCCTGTGATGTTTCACTACGCAATGCCCTTCTTGATTTTTTAAAAACCAGCTTTAATATGACTGATATTTTATTTTCCTATCATCCTTCTCACTGTGAGGTGGTTTAAGGGAAAGAGTTAAAAGATCAAGGCTGTGGGGTTAGACAGATCTGAGTTGAAACCTAGCTCTTGTCTACTAGTTATATGGCCCTGAGTCACATATTTAGTCTTTTGTTACGTGTAAATAAGAAAAACACCACTTCACTGGATTGTTGTAAGAGCTAAATGCAATAATTATGTACCTACCACACAGTTGTCATTTTCAAAGGGTAACTATTATTTATTAATATTTTTGTTATCATCCTCGTTTAATCATTATTTGCCATCTTCTCATTATTTTTGTCTTTCTCTCTCAGATTTAGGACCTACCATTTCTAAGGCAAAAGGGTTGATATTTTTCCTCTTTTATTATCACCTGCTTGTAAATTTTTCTTCCATCTGCTTTGCTCCTCTCCTTTCTATTTTCTCTTTTATTATCACCTGCTTGTAAATTTTTCTTCTATCTGCTTTGCTCCCCTCCTTTCTATTTTCCCCTGTTAGAGTCTTTGTAAAGAAACTTCATCCATCTAAGAATGTTGGCCTAAATATATGCATATACATATTCGTCATCTGGAAAAACTCATTAGATTCTATTTTCAGTGTGAACAAACATACTTGAAAATATCTATTTTAAAATTGAGAGCATTCAAGTTTTATAACTATATTCTTTTGTGTTGACCAGTGAATGAAACATGTCCATCAAATTAGGACTGAAACACGAATTTTCTCTGAGCTTATTTCCATTTGAGTCCCCACCACTTACAAACCAAGTTAACCTAAAAACTTGGCTCACAAGAAATAACTTCATTTCTCAGAGCCTCTTTCCATAAAGTGAGAGCCCTCAGCCTAATGATGGTGGAGGCAGAGATGCAATCTGCAGAGTCTTCGGCCACCCTTTCCTCCTTGGTGCTATCTTCTCCTGTCCCTAGCCCCCAAGGGCCATCCCTTTATTCTTCTTCTTTTTCTGTCCTACCCACCTTACTCTTGGGAAATACATAATGAACAGTTCACATGAATCTATTAGAATGGAGTGATTTTGGACTTTGTTCTACCATTTGTGTGGTTTTGGGAAAAATCTCTAGGTTTTTCCATCTGTTAAATGGAAAATATAATGATGCCCACTTTACTTGGTTATTATGAGAATCAAATAAGATAATGCATTTTACAGTCACATTACCCTACCACCCAAGAAAATATAAGTTAAATTACTTTTAGAATTATCCAGAGCTGTGAAAACGTGAACCGTTAGTATTACATCTCCCAGGAACATTTGCATTTGATCTGGCAATACAACCTAACACCAAAAAAAATAAGACTTTAAGACATTTTGGGCATAACCTGAAGAGTAGACAAGATATTTGAAGGAAAAAGAGCGCCTCCCAGGAACCTTTAAATTTCATTTATATCTGGCCCATGTTCCCTAGGGTGGCCCATTTAATCCCAAGTATAAGAGTTCGAAGTCTCTATATTGAAATGTGCAGATAATATAAACACTCACTGAATCTGCCTTTGGCTTTAGGAATCACATTTTATTCTTCAAGACTTTCTAGTAATTGTTATTTTGTTTGTTTGTTTTTGGTGTTTTGCTTTTTGGTGGGGAGGAGGTATTGGCATCCCTTTCATTACTAAAAATTTTTAGCAGAAGCATTCTCGGTAAAAAAAATCCATTACAATGGAGCTTTACAATTTTAACTGTTTAATGTATGTAATTAAACCCCAGAGACACTGAAAAATATTTTATTTTGAGCAAATATTAAGACAAAGAAAAGGATGTGTGATTTAAAAAAAAAGAAATTGAGTTCTAAAATATTTTCTCTCTAAAGAACATTATTGATTTTTTTCCTCAGAGTTACTGTACAACTTTATATGTTGTAATTCAAGTCCAGAATTCCCTCCATGAGCTCTTTTCTACTTAACTGGAGCTCACTATAGCTATGCTTTCAATTAGCCACATTCTAAGGTTAATCTAAATATGTTGGTCTTGTCTTCTATAAATTTGGAAGCAGCAAGCCCTTTGCTCTGTTTGATACCATTTCTAACTAAAACCAAAACCAACAAGCAAAAAATTGGCTTTCTCCACAGAGTTTTTCTTATAAAAGCAATGACTCTACTGAATTTAACAAACATTTGGTGCTGGTGATGGGAAAGAGATACCACAGATGGTACTGTGCTGAGTTTAAAAGGATCAGAACTCCTTGCCTTCACAAAGTCTTGGTCACAGCAAAATACAAACATGTACATAAGCCACTATACTCAATGTAAACGTGCATTACTAAGTTATATATGATGTGTTATAGAGGGAAACATAAAACAGAGAAAAACTTACTTGACATTATCTTTTCCAACCATTATTATTGCTTCATCTCACCATTCCTATGTCTGAATTCAGGCTTCGTAATGACTTTTTTTTAATACAAAGGGAAAAATAACTACTGATCTCTGCTTTTTTCTACAAGCCATTAGAACATCAGAAAGGTTTCTTGCAAATTAGTCCAAAGGGCTTTCCAACAAGCATTCTATCTGCCCGATTTCGTCTGATCTCGGAAGCTAAGCAGAGTTGGGCCTGGTTAGTACTTGGATGGGAGAAAAGCTACTTTTTAGCAGTTTTGAAGAGAATTGGTTAGTACAACTTCCTTCACAGAAGTTTCTGGTATTTCAAAGGTCGTTCTTGAATTTATTTGAAAATCCACAGGGCCAAAGCAGTTGTATGTAACCTGAAAATATGTATTTTTATCCTGAAAAAAAGCTTCCAATGGGAGACTGAAGAGCTGTGGTGCTTAAGTGACATCTGGATGGCTCAAGGAGACCAGTCGACAGAAGTGAAGAGCTGCCGGGTATTTTTACAGAAAAGGGAGAAAGGAAAATAGTTCAGGAGTGAGGATCAGAGAGTGAGCAGAGGAGTTGACTACAGAGCCACAGAGACCCTGACGCACAATGTGCAGGGTGTGCTGAACCTGAATCAGGAGGCTCAAGCTCTGACTTGCACAGGCAGCTCATGGCAAAGAACAGTGAGGGAAGAAAAGGCAAAAATATGGCTCTTTAAGCTAAACATACTTGGTAAATTGGCTAAAAAGTGAAAATGCAGCTAGGACTAGGGCTAAGGACTATGGTTTTCACAGAGAACTCTTCCCAACTTTTGAACTTTGGTAATGTGCAGCCAAAACTGAAATCTACTAAGGGAATGATCATGCAAATAGCTCATTATTTTTACACTGTGCGTCTGACAAGTCCGGTGGCAGACATCATGGTATTTGTTTTCCACCTCCAGCAAGATTTAAGCCAAAAACTATTTAAAAGCTGTTGAGAACTATTGCTGAGAGTACATACTTTCCAAATTGAATATAGCTTTAATTCACTTTGTCACACTTGCTGTAGTTCTTTGCAGTAAGAAACGACATCAGGAAACCACTAGGTTTATAGGCCTCTCAGATAATTATGAATCAATACAGTTGGGTTCTGAACGTTGTCTCCCTGGAGTTCATTAGCATTTTTAGCTGCTCTGTAACTGTGTACTTACCACATTAATCCAGATGTCCTGTATCTCCCAGTCCCATACAAGTAGAGTAAACAAAGCTCCATAAAAACATAGATATTGTATAGCCATGGCTTGTGTACAACCATGTTGTAGGTCACTGTTATGAGCAAGATATTGGGCCATTTTTTGTTTCCATAAACCTTCAACCACTTTTCTTAGTAGAGCTCCTAAGAGCATTAGCCAAGGCTGACATGCCCTTTGCAGTTGGCTTCCCTTCACCACTGAGCTTGGGTCATCTAAGTGTCTTTTTGGTGGGTCCTTGTAAATGCAAACCTCAGAGAAAGTGTTTTATCAGGTGCCCTAGAGCATCTACTAACACCATGTCATGCCAAGAGATCTGTCCCTTACCAGAAGTCTTTAACTTCTTTCTCAGAGTTGATTGATAGTCTGCAAGACAGACAACTCTAGCTAAACTTGGAAACAACTCCTTGGATCTTCTCCAGCCATGTTTCATACCAGAATAGAAGATAGAAAAATAGCACAGCTCTTGGGATATGGCTATAGGATAGCCACCAATTCCAAAACCCCAAGGTCTATATTGGTTTCCAATTGTAAACAGAATTGCGTTTGCAATTTAAATGCATGGAGCTTATCTATGGCCACTATCTTTGACAATTTTAGAGCAACTAAGTGAGGTACTGCCTCACTGATATAGTCAGAGTAGAGGGACACTTTCAGAAGACTCTAATTGGTGTCTCTTTTCCGTCTCTGCAGGGTTCCTTCAGCCAGTTGGGAGAGTTTGTATTGCCTGCAGGGTAGACTGTTGGCTGTAAATTTCTGTTACATTAGACTTGGAATTTGTGGTACCCAAACATTCCAATAACTAGAAAACTAAGAAAGAAACTGTCATCATAAATGCTCATCATGAGAATTAAGTAGTTGGCCTCCCTTTTGATCTGAAACTTCAGATCAAACCCACTTCTAGTACTACTTTAATGGTTTATTAATCTTGTGGATATTTGAATAATAATGTTCAACCTTTTCTATAGCCTCATGGCTCTTGGCATTGTTTTTAGTGAGTTATGCCCTTGCCTTTGTTTTTAGAGGGAGCAGCTGCACTGAGCCACATGTAGGCTCCCATCTTACCCCCAGTGGTAAGCTCAGCAGCAGCCAGCTCAGAATCCTGAATGAGAAGTATATACTGCGCTTTTGAAATACAGCTGTCCTCTGTGGGAAGATGACCAGTCTGTAAAGGATCATATCCCATTTCACCGAGTTTTTCACAAGTCATATCATTCCATTGTTTCTACTATTCTCATTTACACTGCTACCTGTTTTATGCCAAGCAAACCCCACCACACATTTGTTTTCCAGCTTCTTTTCCTTACTGCCTCCCAGAACCCTTTTAGAGGATTTACACTTATATCTCAGACTACCTGCTCTCCCACCTATACAAAGAAAGAAAGAATGCATTTGAATACAGTCACAGACTAGGAGAAATGTTTTGTAATATTCAGGGGTAATCTCCCTAACATGGGTTAAGAGACTGTATGAACATAGATGGAAGACACAAGGAGCAGATAAAGGAGCCTCTGTCAACTACACGGTAGGGGTACAGCTAAAGGTAAAGTGCACACTTTCTCACCTCTTGCGCCAAGCGCAGTGAAGTACCTGGCAGCAGTGCTACATACATGTTTTGTTGATTTTTTTTTCAATTTCAGTAAAGTAAATAGAACATAGAAAAGTGATCACCCAGTATTCTCTAGGGCATACACATAATCATGATAAGAAAATTACTGCAAAAGTGATTTTTGGCCAAGTTTGTCTTTAAGTGAAGATAATAGAGTAGACGAGAGCTGGCTCTGGGCCCAATGCTGATGTTAAGCATTAGCTCTGCCACTTACCAGTGCTGTGACCTTGGACCAGTTAAACATTTCCAACCCTCATTTTCTTTATCTTTGCATCAGAAAGAATGATGGAACATTCCTCATGTGTCGTTGTAGGGACTAAATAAGTTAACTCCTGCTATAATGCTTGGCACATAATAAGCACTATATACATGTTTGCTATTGGCTGGCTCCAGTGGCTCACGCCTGTAATCCCAGCACTTTGGGAGGCCAAGGCAGGTGGATCACTTGTGTTCAGGAGTTTGAGGCCAGCCTGAGCAACATGGTAAAACCCTACCTCTAATAAAAATAGAAAAATTGGCCAGGTGTGATAGCACATGCCTGTAGTCCCAGCTACTCGGAAGGCTGAGGCACAAGAATTGCATGAACCTGGGAGGCAGAGGTAGTAGTGAGCTGGGATTGTGCCACTACACTCCAACCTGGGCAACAGAGTGAGACTCTGTCTCAAAAAACAACAACAAAAAAAGTTTGCTATTATTATTTGACGGATTCTGCTGCTCTATTTGGGAGACTGCATTATTAATTGTTCTGCTATATTTAAGAGCCATAATAATTAAGACACTCTCTTTTAACTAGAATATATATGAAGTTAAATTTACTTAACCTCATCACTGTTCTTTGATTTAATCAGCCTTGTCATCAACACACATTCACTGAATGCCTGCTATACATATACTTCTAAGCCACCTGTTAATGCTACTATATATAGTGTCTAAAATTCCTCCTTGCCTTATTATATATTTACAGAAGGATCAATATGTATGGAACCTCATGTCTCCTGACTTTCAAGAATAAGATTTTAACTTGCATGTTCTTGGCTAGAAACTTTGTGTAACAACCCCCCCACACACACTGAATGATTGCTTTCTTCATTATTTCCTCTAACTGACCTAGAATTCTTCACACAATGCTAGCTGGTGAAAAGTTACATAAAATATATGTAATGCCATGAGAATTCTCTTCTGACAATAGCTCCATTATTGTCTCAGTAGGATAACAGCATCGTTTGTCTTCCCAATCATAGGCAACGCCATTACTCGTGAGGCCCATTATTTTCTCAAGAATTATATCAACCTGCTTCTAAGTATGCATCACCTAATTCTTGTGCCCTTTATGTTTAGTGGCACAATGCAAAAATTTTATGTTAGAAGAGATCTTCAGTCACAAGCTCCTCATAAGAAACACCTGGTGTAAATGTTAACTAATATTAATATTTTCTGTATACCTAAGGTATTACCTGTATCAGTGAGTGCAGCCAACAATTGCTTCTTAAAATTTTTCTCCACTTTTCAAAGCTTTCATTCTCTTTAAAGAATAACAGTCTTTGTATAATGTTGCTGTTTGATTTTGCCTAATTATCCTCCTTCTGTGTCTTATCTTCTGAGGTAACATGTTAAGAACTTCGCCTCTATAATATTTTCTCTCTTCCTAGCTTTTGAGATCTGGATAAAATATGCAATCTCCCTGCAATCTCTTTTCTGAGATAATTGAACCTATTTAACTTGAATTACGTAATCTAAAACAATGCTAATCTTTGTGTTTTTTATGGCCTTCGCCCAAAATTTAATCCCTAAAAAACCTAGAAAAGTCTTCTCTTTCTTCCTAGAAGCTTTAGGGACAGCCAAATGTCTTTGCTTCTTTCCTATCCATTCCAAGGCAGGCATAGTGCTTACTGAATTATTTCCAGGACAACTGAAAACTACCAATATTTAAATTTCTTAAGTCTGAGGTTTTATAGCAGATATCTTTTTCTGGCCCAAAAGTCCATGTGCATCCCATTTTCATACAACTAATTCCAAAAAGCAAAGCAATAGAAAAACATTTCTACCACATTTACTAAGTTAATAACATGTGGGAACACACAGTTCTATAGTACATTGATCAAAGCCCTGTGAGAAGTGCCAAAAATAGAGTTACAACCTCTTCTCTGGGAGGGTTTTATGGGTATAATTTTTTTTAATGAAGAATATGCTGATGGTTGACCTTCTGCTAAAGTGTTACACACTCCCACTTAGGACCTCTTTTTGGATTCATGATGGATTTAACCTAGAAATATCTTGGAAGCCTGATAATAAGTTAATGTCCATGTATTTCTGTATTAACCAGAATATTTAACTAAACAGACACTTCCTTTTTCTTCACTATATGATTTCAAGAGTTCTTAGATATATTATTTAAATATGCATTGTTTTGGTAAATGTGTACATTATTTCTCTTTGATTTGTTTATACTACAGGGACCTCCTGGAATACAAGGAATACACCAGACTCTTGGTGGATATTATAACAAGGATAACAAGGTATGGCTTCTTTTTTTCCACAATTTATAATACAAAGAAATTTTATGTGATTGTATTTTTGAAAAAAAAAAAAACTTATTAATTCCTAACTTCTCAGACTTTTATACATGATCACATATATTTAAACATCTTTTCATACTGAAAGCTGTGTTTCCAAAAACAAAAATAAAAAAGCATTGTGCATAGTATACAAATCAAGGTTTTTATCCAAACAAGTTTTTTTAAAAATTCGTTCAAAGTTTGTTCATACAAAAAATTGTGTTCTGCCATTGATAATATCCTATGTCTAACCTCTCTGAGGGCAGAAAGAAATTATTTGCTACTTTGAAGCTCTGGGTAGCACAACAGATGATAGATTTCTTATCAAAACCAATAGGTGCTGCACCAAAATCCCAAGCAAATATTCGCATACTACAGGTCAAGAATGAGAGTCCCCACCTTTCAGGAGAAACTACGTTTAATTTCCCCAAGGTTTTTAAAAATCTTATTTGAGATAGTTGGAATGCTGACACGGAAGTATCCAAATGGCAAAAGCAAGGGGGTTTTGTTCCAGATTCTACAAGAAGCTCAATAGGGTAGCAGCCAAGAGTAGAAGATCTAGGTGAGATCATTGATTGATTCATCATTCAGTGACAAATATTTGGGCAATGATCACTTTGTGTGAGGCATTCTGTCCACTTATTAGGATGCCTTGTTTACATAATGGTTCATCATTGATTCCTTGCACCACAGAAAGAATTGGAGACACTTCCCTTTATGTCTTTCTTTTCTATGTTCTTACTTTCCCTTCCTATAAATTTTTCTGACAGCTGTTATTCTTCTATGTTTAGAAATCCCAAAGAGACACTATATGCCAAAAATGTTTGTTAAATGACTAGCTAATTATAAAATCCCAATTATTCTTTCATTTGAAGAAGGTCAACATAAAGACTTAGGTAATTTGTGGTTGACAAATTTAAAATCAAATGTGGAAAGTTTTTTATACTTTATAAATTTGATGGTGATGCTATTTTAAATTCTCTTTTTTGTTTAGGTTTTCCAGGGAGTATTATATTAAGAAGAATGTTTGGGATAGATGTTTTATTATTAAAAATTTCTTTACTAGAACTTTACTAGCTTTTTCAAAATATTAAGGCTTAGCACGAGTGAAAAAAAAGAACTCTGAAGCATGTCTAACTTTAATCAATTTAATGATACCTGTAATGACACCTGCTGTTATAAAATAGGATTTATCATAAATGCTTCAAAATAATGAGAATAAGTTGGCTCTGATGTCACAGTGTCAGCTAGAAAAACTTAAAGAACACACTATATTACTATCACCCTTGGTATAAAATATACCAAGTTGCTACACAGCTACTTAAATATTTGCCATCCCTTGCAAAACTTTTAAAGGTTGCATCTTTACAGGTCTCCCAACACTACTTCTCTGTATAGTTTATCTTGCTGATGAGTCAGTTTTCCCTTAAATGAAGATATATGGAGCATTTATATTTTAGAGTCTAAAGTTGAGAATGTAAATTTTTAAACTTTAAGGTTATATTTCAAAAAAAATAATGGGGGCTCACCAGAGCAGCTGAATGGAGAATCTTGCTAGACATAAACCAGTACTTTGAAGTTAGTTATTAACTCACCTAAAAGAACCCCAGTTACATTATTGCCATTAAAAAATAGAGGCTCAAGGTATTTAGTCTACATGTTCTCTAAATGTGACTTTAAAGCTGGACTATGACTGGATAAAGAGAAGAGAGCATAACTATTATCCCAAATGATGCACTACAAACATTTAGCATCAGAGGCTTTAGATGCATCTGCGAATTAAGGGAATATAACTTACCAAACACTTTATTGCTTCCTTTGAGAGTAGTCAGAGCTCTTACACTGAGGTCCCACCAGGAAGGATGGAGATGGTGGGATCCACCTTCCTAGAACCCACACTGCCCCATACTTCTGTATTGTAACCACCTTCTCCTTACCCTCAACTTCACAAAGGAAAAGCCAAATGTGCTGTGATGAGCATGATGCGTGTTTTCCATTGGCAATGTCACCACCACCTACCCCTGTCTGTTTTTGGATACTGAGGGTGTTTCATTTTGCAGTTTGCAGCATGCTGGATGGTCTGGCTGTAGCAAATAAGCACAGAGAGAAGCAGGGCCTGAGGGAAACCTTCCTCGAGATTAAATAATGAACCATGTATTGAGACATAGCAAGTGACACTCCAAGGTTAAAATAATCTTCCCTTTTAAATTGGCATTGATTTATGTAATGTCTACACTGGAGCCCTGGACCTCAGCTCTTCAACTCACAGCAGCTTCAACAGTCACATAGCCCAGATTCGGCTGAAGCAACTACCCATGGGAGAATGAGTAACAGACTACTTATTAATTGCCCCTCCTTGTTCCGAACTCAAAGAGCCCATGGTTCATTTTCTGTTCCCAGGATCCTCACTTGCTCTCTGGCTCCCATACAGGAACTGATCTTTTCCCCTATGATTTTCCTTATGTCATCTGGAGGGAGAAGCTCAGGTATAAGAAACTCTCTCTCCTCTCAGCACAAATCAAAAAAGGGATGGAGAAGAAAACAAAGCAAGTGAGGAATAGAGAAACAGCTTAAGTAGTGAGGTTGGTAAAATTATATGAGTGTGCTGATGTGTATTTTTGCATGCCCACTTAAAAAGGCAAAGAATAAAAGGTAGATTTCTCTATCACAAAAATAACGTGCAAAACGGCTGCTCCCATTCTGCAAGATTGTTTGCAAAGAAGCAACAATGCTGAGCATATTCTTCCCCTCAAGGAAAATCTGCTCATGATCCAGTAAATTGCACTTCATTGTTTCCAGCTCTAGGGGTTTTAATAAAAATTTGATAGGCTCTGTCAACTACTGAAGCCATCAGACCCACAGTTCCTTACTACACTTTAGACAGAGAAAAAAAATACGGTTTATCTGCGGAGGCCAAGTACTGGCGGATTTTACATTTGATGTTGTTTTTAAAGAGCCAGATTGAAAATGCAGAGTTGTGTTATCTTATATCACCACACTTGGTCTCAGCTGTTGGAGATTGATGCTGTGCCTCCCAGCAACCAATTCTTGTATTCATTTCTCCAAATTGTTGATCCAAAAAAAAAAAAAACCAATTTGCTAGCAAAATAATCTATTTTTCTTTTCACATATTAAATCGTAACTTCACTTTAATATCTACAGACTAGAAAGGACAGAAAGCCTTTATCCAAAATCCAATATTCAAGGCCTTTTCAAGCAGTGCATTAAACCCAACAATGTCATATGAAGTGAAGGCTCCCTTGGAGATGCTGCGGGCAACCTTTCTGGGCCCAGAAGATTGAGAAATAAAGTTTAAGTTCTAACTTCATCTCTCTCCTTCCCTGTGTCCTAGGATCTCTGGCTTTGGGAAACATTGTGGACTTAGGCACAGACATATGGACTTTTAGATGTTGGTCTGATTACAGACAGCGCTCCAGTTCACCTAAGTCCTCCTTCCTTTCATGACCCTCCACACTCGTGGCTGTTGAGAAGGTTTTTTTGCAGATCCCTAAGAGGTTGGGCTTTGAGCCAGCCTTAGGCCTTATTTTCAAGTGAGCACAGCTTTCTTAGCCCAAATATTGTGTTTTAACTTGCTAGGGCTGCCACAACACAGTATGACAAACTGAGTGGTCCAGAAATTTATCATCTCATGGTTCTGGAGGCCAGAAGTCAAGGTGAAGGTGTTGTCAGGGCCATGCTATCTTCGAAGGTGCTAGGGAGGAATGTCTTTCAGGCCTCTCTCCTAGCTTCTGGTGGTTCCTTGGCCACCTTCACACGGTGTTCTCCCTGTGTGGATGTCTCTGTAAAATTTCCCTTTTTATGAGGACACAGTCTTACTGGATTAGGAGCCCAACCTACTCCAGCATGTTCTCATCTTAACTAATTAGTTTTACTAATTATTAATTACATCTGCAATGACCCTATTGGCAAATAAGTTCACATTCTGAAGTTCTGGGTGTTATGACTTATACATATAAATGGGAATAGGAGGTACACAATTTCAACCTATAAAAAATAACCTGGTTTTTCTGAACTTTATGTCCCCTCATGCCTAGGATATTACAGCAAGTTCCCCAAAGGCTAACCCGGGGGATTTGTAATGACTCCATATCCTAGGAAGGAGTTCATATCCTTGGTTCTTTTGTTAGTTGAATAGTAGAAAACTGCTGATATTTTACTCTCTGGGGCCTACAAAAATTGTCATCTAATATGGTTCAATCTATGTATATCCAGGTACATTCTCTTCTTTCCAGAGAAAACCCTCTTTAAGACTTTGAGTAGCTTGAGTCTTTCACTTGCCTGACCATAGGTTCCAAAGTTCCATTCACCATTCCCACGGAGACCCAAGAACAAATGCTAACATCCTAGAATACTTGAGATATGTGTGCAGATTAACATCCTCACACCACAACCCTCACTTCATCACCACAAGAATTTTTTAATAAACACATTCAAAACTGTACAACTATTATATTTATTTGGAAGGCTTACAAGAACCTTAACATGGCACCAAGGCACAAAATAACCTAATAAAATTAGAATAGCATCTGAGGCAGAACCACAGTTCCAGAAACACAAAGACTGTGCCTCTTATTTTCATGAAGCCAGGTAATTGTCTGGTGCAGCTAGCTTGGAGAAAGTAGGAAGAAGCAGCTCACATGCCAATGAATGAATGCTGCTGAAGCTCAGGTTTGAATCTTCCTTGAGTATTATTAACCCAAGAGTGGGGAAGAGCACTAAAGGCCACTGAGAGTCCTTAATTAGATGGATTTCCTGGCCTTGCTATTGAGTGAAGTAAACATGGTGCTCTCATGGGCAATAAACAGCCGTGTTGTTTTTCTGCATGTGAAAGCCATCAGAAAAATCAAGATTTTAGAACAATAAAGCCTACTGATAGGACACTAGGAGTTCGAGCTGCAGAGAGATTCCTTCATCCCAGCCACAGCATCTCTGATGCCTTGTAGGTTATTGAGTTTGAGGTGGGCTACGCTAGAATATGCTCTTCTCAAAGGCACTTTAGGTGTTCTCCTGCTCTGCCATCCAAGAGCATGGGGCCTTCCAAGCCAAAGACCATCTCCAGGCAAATCATATCTCAGACCAAAGCATGTTCCAGTTTCTCAATAAGTGTCCTACCATAAGTATAGCCAGCGAGAGATGGTGATGTTTTGTGCATACTGGCTGACACCATGCTCAAATGGCTAGTGTTTTTGAGACATCTTGAAGATTTATGTTTCTGTGCAGGTTGCATCCAAGCAACCTGCCATTTTGTAACTGCTGGTTCTTTATAAATATGTGTATATATCTTGTGTTTTCACACTTCATTTTCAAATACTGTTGGTTGTAATAATTTAGAACAAAATTTTGAGAATATAATTTTTATTTTCAATTTAGATATCACAGACCAAAGTTGACAGAAGAAAATGAGAAAATATCCATTACAGGAGCAATAATAATATCATTAATAAACTAATAATTTTTTATTAGAGTAGCATAAATAACATGGAAAGCACATTTAAAATATCAGATGATAGCAATAGTGATCTGAATGGGTACCTCTGTATATTTTTGTTGTCTAAATGTTTCTGTATCTTTTAGATTTTCTATCAACACATGTATTTTTAATCAGAAAAATTAATGTTATGGAAAAAGCACATGATTAGAATTACTGGTTTATTTGCCCAACATTTATTGAATGCCAGCAGAGGCTTTCATGAATAGCATTTCATAATAGTTAATACCTGACTAATAGCTAGTTTCTGGCCAGACTAAAAGGTGAGGACAAAGATTGGTGATCTGAAGGTCAATTTAGGGAACTGAAAAAAGACCATGATAACTGAAGTTTCTGAGGAAGATGAGTGACCAACATGATGCTGGAGAGGGAAATGAGTTCAGGTCATGCAGGGATTTGACGGTGATATCAAAGTTATAAAAAAATGGAAGTCAGAATGTCTTTTGAAGGTATTTCTCTGACCTTACATAGAGAATAAGTGTGTCAGGAAAGCAAGAGTGGATTGTAGAAGGCCAGTTAGAGACTCACTGCAATAATCATGGCAAGACATGATGGTGGCCTGCCTGAGTGTAGGCAGGTGGACTCTGTCTCTTAAGAGAAGACACTTGGGGAGACAGAGTGGATGACTGGATGACTGATCATACATTAGGAATAAGAAAGAGGGTGGTTATATTAGTCCATTTTTATGCTGCTGATAAAGACATATCCTAGCCTGGACAACTTACAAAAGAAAGAGGTTTAATGGACTCAGTTCCATGTGGCTGGGGAGGCCACATGGTGGAAGGTGAAAGCCACGTCAGACATAGCAACAGACAAGAGAAGAGAGAGTTTGTGCAGGGAAACTCCCCTTTATAAAACCATCAGATCTCATGAGACTTATTCACTATCATGAGAATAGCACAGGAAAGACCCACCCCCATGATTCAGTTACCTCCCACTGGGTCCCTCCCACAACACGTGGGAATTATGGGAGCTATAATTCTAAATGAGATTGTGGTGGAGCACAGCCAAACCAAATGGTATTGAGAATGATACCCAGACAAAGAGGAAGAGTTCAGGTTTTCTTTGTTAATTGTTTTCAATTGTAAAACGAAATTGCTGCTCAACTTGAAAAACTACAGAGACACGTTAGAAAAAAAATGATTATTCTTCTCCCATTTCTGTACTAAACAATGTTAGCAGTGTGATGTAACTTTTTTCTCTCATATATTTGTGTATTTGTTGAATTTTTTTGTTTCAGTTTTAAACTTGTTGAATTTGAATTGCTTCTAGAATTTGCCAGTGAATACATCAAGTAGAAAATTAGACCTATGGGTCTAAAATTCAGAAGGGAAGTATACACTGGGTGTATAAATTAGGTATATGAGTCTAAAACTCAGAAGGGAAGCATATCCTGGGTTTATAAATTTGGCTGTGTAAATATTACCTATGCCATGAAGATAAATAAGAGTGCTTGGGAGAAAGTGTTGAATCACAAAGAAGAAAGTCCTGAGGAAGTCCAAGCTTTAACAGATGAGGGAAGAAGTCACAGAGATAGGAAGAAACCAGGAGTGTAAGCTATCATACAAACCAAGAGAGTGACAAGTGTAGCAAGGAGTTCAATTAATGAAGCGTCCATTAGAGTAAGCAGCAAAGATATTTTTAATAACATTAGAGGGCCACATCAGTGGACTGATTGGGACCAGTGCCAAATATATGTGAGTTTAGGAGTAAACAGGAGATTAATAAGTGATGCCAAATAAAAAATTGCACATGACAAAAGTTAAACCGGCAAGGAAGATATTATTCAAGCCTATTGCAATAGGGGAGACAGGGCACACTTAGTCTGACCTCAATTCCACTGAAACAAAGTTCAGGAGAGTTTTTAAGTATTCAAGTAAGAAAGAGAACACACTTCTTTGTGTTTGCTAATCGGCTTTACCCAAAGGAAGAGTAAACTTTCTCATATCTTTGCGACAGGAAGAAGGTTTACATCTTGGCACAAGGCTGAAGTTAGGCTCCTACCCTCCCACAAAGCCTGGAAGATAGTGGTGCTATCTTCTCCATATTACATTTTAAAGGGATGGCTCCCAGGTCCTTGAGAAAGATGTTTCCAGATTGTAATAGTAACAGGAGGCTCTTAGAAAGATTTACATCTGAAAGGGATAGAGAAAGAACTTACAATACAGATTTTCTGAAGCAATTGGTCTAGAAATAGAGTGGTCACGTCTGGAGTCAGAAACAAGCCTACCCAAAGTTTATTCCAGCTGAGGGAAGCATTAAGGCTGTCTTGGTCACTGGACGCAGAAAGCACTAACTACCCTTTTGAAAAAATTGTCCAGAAATGGGAGGAGAGAGAGTAACATAAGGGAAATGTGTGCTGGGGAACTGTATGTTTTTTATGTGTTAAGTTTAAAGAAGGTAGAATAGGTAGGTAGAGAGAGAAAGAGAGGTGTTAAAGAAATTGGTCCATTTTTGCTACATTTTACTTAACTTTACCAAATTGGCCAATTTCACCTAATAGCAAGAGGTAATGTTAATAAGGAAAATCTCCTAAGAAGGCAGAGGGCATGGGAATCAGAGGATTTATAGAGGAAACAACCACTGACAAGAGGTGAAATAGCTCATTAACTACACTCGGGGTGTGCATGCACGTGGGTTGGTAGATTCACTGGTAGGAATTAGAAGTGGTGTCTGAGGCCCAGCACAGTGGCTCATGCCTGCAATCCCAGCTTTTAGAGAGGAGGAGGTGGAAGGATAGCTTGAGCCCAGGGGTTTAAGACCTGCCTGAGCAATATAGTGAGACACCATTGTCCACAAAAAGGAAAAAAAAGAAGTGATGTCTGAAAACTTGTATTTTTTTCAGTATAGTTACAGACAAGGTCACCTGCCCAGGGACTGTAGAGTCTAATGTAGTGGTCTGAGAACAATAAAGAAGATTTGAGAGTAAGGAGATCAGATCAGAGATGCTCAGGTATATGGAGAGGCCAGCTGAAGTGGCCAGGTATGGATTTGGAGTAGTGAGTATTTATCCCCAGAGGTGTGATGTTTCTACAGATGCAATCTCCTTAAGAAGTCACAAAGAAGATGCATGGGGTCTCCAAAGCTGGAATTATTTAGTAGAATATTTAACAGGAATATTTAACAACAGGTGAGAAAGACAAAGATGTCTGCAAATGTGACCTACTATCCATAAAAAGCTGTTACAGTACTATTATCTGACTACTTATACTGTGACAGAATGAATGCATTAAAAATAAGTGGATTTTTCTTTTTTAATTTAAATTGTTTCCCCCCCTAGGGAAATGATGAACATGAAGCTGGTGGCCTGAAAGGAGACAAGGTAATCAGATTTTTTTTTTTTTTTTAGATGGAGTCTTGCTTGTTGCCCAGGCTGGAGTGCAGTGGCGCAATCTCAGCTCACTGAACCCTCTGCCCACTGCAGGTTCAAGTGATTCTCCTGCCTCAGCCTCCCAAGTAGCTGGAATTATAGGCATGTGCCACCATTCCCAGATAATTTTTGTATTTTTAGTAGAGACAGAGTTTTACCACATTGGCCAAGCTGGTCTTGAACACCTGACCTCAGGTGATCCACCTGCCTCAGCCTCCGAAAGTTCTGGGATTATAGGATTGAGCCACTGCACCCACTGGTAATCAGATTTTCAAAGTGAATAAAAGGGTCCAGTATTTTGTAGACTTACACATTCACATGTAGGGCCTGCCGCCCCCTACATATGAATGTGTAAGTCTGTACAAAATACTGGGAGGGTATTTTGTATGGTCTCTGGGAGGGTGTCCAGCCTGCAGTGGGCAGGGACCTCCGCCTGCTTCCTGACCAGGCAGTAGGACTGGAATCTGCTTCAGAGACCAGCAAGGACTGCTGAGTAGCAGTTGGCTGCAAGAAAGGGAACATATCAAGGTGAAATTACTGTAATAAGATAAATGAAATCAGGACACAAGATTTTGTTTGTAATTAAATGTTTTATGAATCGTGTAGGTGGCAAAAATAATCTGAAGACCACTTTGGCAAAATGCCTCAGGCCCAGATTCACTATTTTGTGTCTTCTTAAGTACCAAAACATAGGATGTCCTGGCAGCCATTTTTGGTGGGGTTTTATACTGAACAGTAGCAGTTAGACCAAATAATTATTTCAAAACAGTTTTAAAATTAAGACACTTATAAATTTCCATTGCATTCTCCTTGTCATTTGCAGGTTTAATTATCTTAGCTGTAAAGATAAGAGATTCACTTCCCCTCTCGATAAGATATTTCACTCCTGTTTGATTCTGAAATTCTAATGACCTCAGATTCCATTAGAATGTGCCATTGTCAGAAAAAATAATGCACATTAAATCTACAGGCAGAGATGAGTAGGTTTGAAAATACTCTGAGGGAATGTGGCTTGTGAGTGCTACCTCCACTCATTCACCCTGTAAAAATTCTCTTGATTGAGGGCAGGGGATTTCGACATGAATCCAAGAAAATATGACTTCGGTGCCTTATAAATCAGTGCAACCAATTCATTCAAAAAGCTGTACACCCATCAGCAGAAGTTATTGCTAAAAGATAGTCCAACAGAAACTAGGAGCTTCTTACAGATTGATGATTGAAAATGAAATTTTCTGCTAAATAAATAAATAAATAAAACCTTGACATTGGGAAAAAGACATCCAAAAATTGATTACACAGCAATAAGTCATTTGTGTGTGTTAGATTTTATTGCTAGTATATTAGCATTATTTCCAGTAACCTAGTAGCTAACAGAAACCATACGCCACCATAGCAAATGCATTACATTTTAAGCAATGACTTCTGGACATAGGCAGGCTAAGGGGGAAAAAAAACTGCAAAGCTTGTCACATAGGACAGCTGAGCAATGAAGAGAGTTGTGACTTTTAAAGTATTTAAATGATGATTCATTTCTTGAAACAAAACAACTGGCTTCTGTTTTGCTGTGTTCATTAGGAAACATATGTTACTTAGAAATTCTTAAGACCTCACTGATGAGAAATTTGATTCTGTGAAACAGATGTATTTCAAACTCTAAGGACCTTTTCTATTGTTCAAAATCTTTTCTAATTGCTTCAAAATCTTAAGAAGAATTAGGAAAAGCCAGTGGCATAACTATTTCCTTCCTCTCACTCAAATAAATAACATAGAAGAGTCTACAGGGAACTTGATGCAGTACATGACATAAACGGACACATAAAAGGACTTTTTAAAAGCATGATTAATAGGAAAGTGCCAATAAACAATGCATAAAATAAACAAAAATTACAGGTGGTAACTCGCACCTGTAAGCCCAACACTTTGGGAGACTAAGATAGGAAGAACACTTGAGCCCAGGAGTTAGACCAGCCTGGGCGATATAGTGATACCCCATCCCTACAAAAAATAAAAATATTAGCTGGGCGTGCTGGCAAACACCTGTAGTCCCAGCTTCCCAGGGAGGCTGAGGCAAGAGGATCACTTGGAGCCAGGAGGTAGAGGCTGCAGTGAGCCATAATCGCATCACTGCACTCCAGCCTGAGCAACAGAGCTAGACCTTGTCTCAAAACAACCAAACAAGCACAAACATAAGCATAGCAGTTGCTGGAAGAGTGAAATCAACTCTTCCCATGCAAGTCTACTTACTATCCTTTCTGAACCAATACCTTAGTTTTTAAATTTTTAATGTAATGTAAGTCACAAGAGTGAAAATGTAAAGCTCCATCAAGCTGTTCTCAAAGACCTTTGCTTGCACCTGTGGTGAACCCCAGTGCTTCTGAATCCTGGCTACACATTGGAGTCACCTGGAAAGCTTTTAAAAACTACCCACGCTAAGTTTCCATCCACAGAGACTCTGATTTGGGGTGGGGCTCCTATCTCTATTACCTAAAAGTGTTTCAGATGATTCTAATGCACAGCCAGGGCTAAGAACCACTGAGTAATAGGAAGAGCATGAGCTTTGGGACAAAAAATTGATTGTGGCATTAACAGCTAGGTCACCTTGGGAAAGCCACTTCATTTCTCTAAGCATCCATTTCCTCATTCGCACAATGGGCATAATTGTATCTACACAAAGATTTGATAGAAGGATTAAAATTAAATAAGAGGAAGTTACTCAAAAGCACAATAACTATAACGTATGTAAAGCCCTCACTAAAGATTTTCTATTCACCCACCTCAATCTTTCCTTCCTCTCATGAGGTCTCATTTAGCACTTTTTAGTATTAATTGTTCTCATTCTTAGCACCTGGTCTTGCTCATCTTTGTATATCCCACCATAATTTTGAGAGAGAAGGTAGGTGCTCAGTTTGTGCTGTAGAATAAAAGATTTAACCAGAAAAATAATTAATATAAGTGATTCATCATTCCTTTGTAATATGCTACTTCTCAATGCACTGACCAGCCAAATAGAATTACTAAAAGAGCCAACCCTTCAGAACCCAACGGTACATTGAAGCACCAGAACAAGCACAAACAACACTGGAATACACACATCAATCACCCCTGGTTTAGCAGCCACATCTTGTATCAAGACTATTACGATACAGGAGAACCACCAAGGAACACGACTTGCTATGAACAATAAATGGCCATGGAGACTATCCACATGAGCAGGCTACCAGTGTGGAAATGATGGATGATCCCTGCTCTGTGGCTTGACCGGGACCAACAGGATGTGGTGTAGGGATAATGTATTTGCAAGTTACTTGAGGAGAACTGCTGCTTTATAGAGACAGTGGAACAAAGTGGCAGGATATCTAAGCACTCCTGAGAAAATAGCAGGTGTCTTGTGAGGAAGACTGTTGGGGAAAAGGTGGAGTCTCCACAGCACCAAGCCTTTCAAATAGCATCAAAAGTGTCAAACTGAAGGAGAATCTTTCCTAGTGCAAAGTAAATTCATCACTTTTATTTCAGTGCATATCTACAGTGATAAATGACTGAACATTCAATTTAAATATGAAATACTACAGAATGAGAATGAGTATTAAAGAAAAAAATATGAAATATAAACCTATAAGTGTCTAAGGTTCAGGTAGAAGATGCTTTTGCTTGCAGAATTTTATGAAGAAAGAGGTCTCTAAGATTTCCTTTCAGCCCAATGTCATCCAAAGACTATGTGGGAAGATGGACCACAACCTCTTGTGCGTCCTTCCTCCATGTTTTCCGGGAGACCTATTTACATTGGTTCACCTATAGGGCAACAACGAATATAATTACTCTTATTTCTTTTTGTTGTTGTTGAGATGGAGTTTTGCTCTGTCGCTAGGCTGCAGTGCAGTAGTGCAATCTCTGCTCACTGCAATCTCTGCCTCCCCCGTTCAAGCAATTCCCCTGCCTCAGTCTCCTGAGTAGCTGGGACTACAGGCGTGCACCACCATGCCTGGCTAATTTTTTGTATTTTAGTAGAGATAGGGTTTCACCATGTTGGCCAGGATGGTCTCAATCTCCTGACCTCATGATCTGCCCACCCAGCCTCCCAAAGTACTGGGATATACAGGCGTGAGCCACTGCACCCGGCCTGTAATTACTCTTATTTCTACATATATGTTCTCCTACCCTTCCCCTTTGATATTGGCAGATTTGATTTTTACAGGCAATTGCTAGACCCCTTCTTAGCTTTGTACTTTTATTTTATTACACGAGTCTCACTAGTAGGCATATTTTTCCTTCACACCTTTGAAATGGAGATTGTAGCACTTACCAGATGGGTAACATGAAGGTCACTCTGTACATCCTAATGCCTATACAAGGCTAATTGTTTATTTCCTCTCTCAAACCAACAACAATTGGTCCCTTAAATGTATCTCCCAACTTCTCCCTCTCCTTACCTTGAATATAATTTACTATATCTAAAAAAAATGGCTTATCTTATAATGTGGTAAGAATAAGACTGATGATACACAGGATGTTTAGATACTATCGTAGAAAAAACAGTACTTACGTAGCTTACTCGAATTAGGAAAAAGTCGGTATCCAGCACACTCAACTTTCAATTTCATGGATACTGCTGCAAAAGACATATTGAATATTTGAATTTAAAATGTGAGTGCGTTTAGAGAAAAAAATAAGCTATGTATATATAGGTGATGTGTGGACATAGCAAATATTACGCAGTTGGGATGTGGATGACTGAACTTTGGGAAACACTGCTCTAGAATATTTGTACTAACAAGTCTTCAAATTGGCTTCTTATCCATTTGGTTCCTTGGCTCTCCAACAGGGCCTTACTATTACTAGCTGAAAGCCTAATGGTATAAAAAATTAGTACTGAGGTGAATCATAAAAACAAACACTTCTTTCCTAGTATCAACTCTCACAGCACAAAATACCTCTTATTTCTATGACCAAATGTGTGTGAGGGTTTTTCACTAACAGCAAGCAAGCAATCGGTTCTGCAGCAGACACCAGCTGGTTGTCCTCTAATTCCATCCACTTCACACTATTTAACTGATGGTAGCAACAGATCCCACAGATTGAGGGCTCAATCCCACAAGACTGCCCTCCACTTCATATGTCAATCAAAAGCCCCATGTTGTTTTATCTGTGCTTTTGACCAACTGGCTATAAATCTAGGTCTTCATGAGCCCCTCCTTGGTTTTAACTAATTTGCTGGAATGGCTCACAGAAGTCACAGAGATATTTACTTACATTTACCAGTTTATTGTAAAGGATGTTACAAAGGTTACAGGTGAAGAAGTCCATAGGGCAAGGTATGTGGGAAGGGGTGCCAAGCTTCCAAGCTCCCATGCCCTCCCTGGTCACGCCACCTTCCAGGGACCTCTACAATTTCAACTCTGCAGAAGCTCTCTGAACCCAGTCCTTGTGGTTTTTATGAAAGCTTCATTATGCAGGCATGATCGATTAAATCATTTGTCATTGGTGACCAAGTTAACCTTCAGTCTCTCTCCCCTCCTCAGAGGTTGGAGGTGAGGCTGAAAAGACTAACCAAGCCTTGGTCCTTCAGGTGACCAGCCCAATACTGAAGCTATCTAGGGGTTGCCAGCTACCAGTCAACTCATTAACAAACAAAAAGACACTTATTGCTTTGGGGATTCCAAGGATTTTATGAGTTGTATGCCAGGAAACTGGGATAAAGACCAAATATGTATTTTACAATATTGTTATCAAGCAGATGGGCTCACTGCCCAGTGTGTACTGAAGCCAGTAACTATGGCACCAGCTTTTGAGAAAAGAAAGATTTTATTGCAAAACCAGCCAACAAAGAGACAGGAGTCAGGCTTATATTTGCCTCCCAGATTTAGGGATTGGGGCAAGTTTTAAGGGATCAGAGGGCAAGGGACTATATTTAGAGATGTGGGTTTGGCAGAATCTGATTGGACAGCTTCAAATTTGACCGTTTATGGTAAGGTATGTTGAGGTAGATTTTAGCCCTGGATATTCTGGGCCAGTAGACCCCTTGCTTCTGAAAGAGTTCAGATTCTGGGTCATGTCCTGGTCTTCTTGGTTCCACCTGAGGGGAGGATTTGTTGGTTCCAGCTATTGTTACAGGTCAAAGCTTTTTCTGTTGTGCATGCCCAGGCTGCATGATGGCAGTTTTTCGATCTGTTATACCTTAAAGGTAATTCGACATTTCGTTATCAACAGAGTAGGCTCTGTTTGGGCTGGTCCCACAGTTTTAAAATTTTAATAAAATTAATATTAAATTTAACAAAATGTATCCCTTAAATCTAAAAGGCTAATTAATACAAACATGATATTGTCTATCTATTACAGAAAATCACAAGATATGGATTAGGATATACATATAAAAAAATAAGCTGAGATCTTAGGGCTGTAGTAAGTTTGTACTTGAAGCACCTTTGGGTAGACTGTTTGAAGCTTCAAAATGAACAATCAGGCACATCCACACAGGGGTCAGGATTAGAGATGTTCACTGTAGCCTTATTTATAATAGAGAAAGACTGGTACGACCCAAGTGCCCATCGTTGGGGCTGGGATAAACCCTGGTTTGTTAACATGTTAGAAAGCGACTCAGCTGTTATGATGAATGAACGAGATCATATGTATCAATAGAGATGGATATAAAAAACAACACTGAGTGGAAAAAACAAGTCATAGTATGTTATATATGAGATAAAGCTATTTATGGAATTTGTTTTAAATACTCAAAATAATATATTGTTTCTGATTCCACATATGCAGTAAAAGTACAATCATATAAACTGAAAATATAAATACTAAATTCTTGAGAGTGGCTCCCTCTGGGTAGAAATAGGAAATACAGGAGATTTCGTCTTTGATTGTAAATTTTTTAATTTCTTTTATTTCGGGTACCTCATACATGAAGGCTTGATGGATTCTATTTTATATTTTCTGTATTTATTCTTTCAAAGTAAAAAAAAATAGACCAGGTAGGCAAAATGGTATATGTTTAGAAATGTAATGGTGAACATCATTTTGCAAAAATGCTGTTGAGGTTGGGGAAAAAATAAGCATTACATGTCTTCTAGAGACTATATTTAATTTAAGAATTGTGTAGGTATTCAGGGATCTTGGTAAACACTGAAAGGATACACAATGCTGAGACTCCTCTGAAGTCTGATTAGTGATATAACTCCTTTCTGTAAGTATTACTTCTCAAATTATATTTTCCAAAAACACTCTTTGTATGTCACATACAAATCTCTCTCCAAGTTTTTTGACCAGAACCTCTTAGACATTTCTAAGCTACCGCTGTCACCGCATCTACAAGAATGATTTATTTGTCCATAGGCAAGCATCTAAGTAGCAGTGTAAATGCTGGAAACAGCTGAGAGACTCATTTTACTTCATATGACTACTGACTCTGCCTACCTAAACAAAGGAAAAAGTGCCTGAAATAAAATGAGTCTGGATTATTGTGTCAGTTAAACAGTCTGATGCCTTTGAGAGCATACACAGACAAAAAACTGGCTTTGGCACATCAGAAAAAACTTAAAATTTTTCTCCTCTAGATATTTTTTCCCTGGAAAAATAATTAACTTTGTTTCACATTAAATTCAAATATCATAATGAAATATATGGATTTCTAAAAGACATAAAGCCATTGTGAAGTACTGGCAAACACATTATCATGCAAATAGCCTAAGTAAATTCAGAACTTTGCATTCTCTGTTGGATGCTAATAGATAAATTGCATAGTTCGAAGGAGAGCAAGCAATCATTCTCTGTCTGCCAGTCACAATAGTACTTCTCTAACCATCTGCAAAATCTCTCTTCTGCTTTGTCTTGAAAGGGTGAAACTGGACTACCAGGATTTCCAGGGTCTGTTGGTCCTAAAGGACAAAAAGGAGAACCTGTAAGTATTTTAGCTTTGAGGACGGAGAAAGAATATCTTAAAAATTGGATTAAAAATATTTTTCCAAATCAGCCCCAATTCCATGTACCTTGGTTGATCCTGTCATGGTAAACAACAGATCAGATCTCCAAGCAAATATTAGCTATGCTATGCACTAAGTCTTTTACATGCATTTACTCACTTAATCCATAAAAATGTTCCATAAGGTCAGCTATTATCACATTTCAGATGATGAAAGTAAGGCATAGAGAGGTTAAGTAACTGCACAAAGTCACACAGTACTAAGCACTGGTGCTGTGAATCACACCTAGGTAAGCTGATTCTAGAACCTAAAGTTTAAAATCACAAAGCTCCTCTAGTATAACTAAACACTGCAACTAAAATAATAAAATTAATTTATCAAAAGACTAGTACAAATTTATCCAAAAGAAATTGGAAACATATGTTTCTGCTCAAACAACTGTTCTTCTCAGTGTACCTTCTGAAGTTATTTTTCTTTCTTGATTTTTGTAAGATCAAAGTGGCTTCGCAACCACTTTGCAATATTAGTGTGGCCAGTTTCTTTCAAAACATACTTCTTTTTGTGGGGAAAAAGAGAAAAACCCTACAGTATCATTTATATTCAAATAGGACCACCTAAAGTGATGCAAGGAATCATGGATACAAAATATGACTGTTTAATGCTGCTTTTAAAAAAGCAGTTTTCAAGAGTCAGTGAGAATCAAGCTTAACAAATGTTACATCTTAAAAAAAAAAAAAAAAGTAATACATCTTTTTCAACCACTTTACCCCTTTCTTTACCAGAGCGAATAAGGGAATTGGTTTATCAGAGGATAAAACATGAAGAGGTCACTAAATTGCCTATCTGACAAACAGGCACATTATTTAAAGTATTCAGTGTTACAAAGCCAAATTTTCCCTATGCTTCAGCTTTAAAAAAATTAACAATGACAGTAATTTTTGCAGCTTTAGAATCAGTCGGTGGCCTATATACCCTAGTTCTTCTCTACTTTTGGGAGTCATGCTTCCCCTTAGTATTCAGTGCAATCCTTCTTACACAACTACAGGATTAAGCAGTCTTTAATGGAGTTCTCCAGCTGAATATTTCCAATAATGTCTAGAAAATCTCATGTCTCAGAAATCCAGCCTGGTGCATGCCCCTGGTACCTGCTGACTCTCTAGATGCTCCCCACTTGGAGGTTCCATTTAGCATTTCTTAACTGCTTCTTTAGGGCTCCATTGTCTTCCCTCCAAACATGAACACTGACACCCACCTTCTCGTAATTTCCACATGATGCATGGATGACCCTGCAGTGAGATTTACAAAAATTTTACTGGAAAATCAAGGACTTTTAGAGCAGAAAGGAGAAACTTTCAGTGAGTTAGTGCAGTGCTTCTCAAATGTGAATGCTTGAATCCCACTGATTCTAAGTCAGTATGTTTGGAGCGGGGCCAGAGAGTCTGTGTTTTTCATAAGCTCTCAGTAATGCTGATGCTATTAGTCCATGGTCCACACTTTAAGCAGTAAGGGTTGGAGGAGTTCATAGTTCCTAGGAGTGATAGACCCTTTCTTCCCCCAGGGAGTTCATCTGCCTTTCTCTCCTATCTCTAACGTTCAAGGGCAGGCCATATATCTCATGCGGACTGCCCTATTTTCCTTAACTAAAGCTTCTTTTCCTCCTAACTCTTCTCGATACCAGGTCCCTATTCATCCCTTAATTATTCCACCACCCCATACATCTTTGCTTGCCTCTTTTCCCAACCCTTACGTTAAAACAACACAAATTTTACATTATTATGGAGAGTAGTTTAACTCTTTATGTTCTCAACCTTTCTATTCCAGAAGATGATGTAGACTTTACATTGCTTAATAATCAGAAGGCTCAAACAGAAGAGTAATATTCATTCAAAGGTGAATTCTGAACCACCAATCCCAAATGGTAACTAAAATGGCAAATTGTCCCCCACCGTAAGACATTCAGAATATGGTTTGGTGTGTAACACATCAGAGCTAAAATATACTTCAGATCATAAGGAAAGGGAACTCTAAAAGTTTGAATGACTTGCCTCAAGTAGTAGCCATTGGAGCAAGGACCAAATATCAAGTATTTAGACAACTATGCTCCCAGGTTTTTTTTTCTTTTATTAACAGTTGCTTTAGTCAATGTGGCCACTAAACTTGACAGTGGCTGTACATAAGCAATGACACGAGCAGTGTCATGTAAGCAAAAACAAGCAGGGAAATAAGAATATAAATAAAGTGTTGATCTAATGTGTAGAAATTAACCATTATTAAGATATTTCATCATGTTGGGTAGATATGGATGTGTAGTTGTCCCTTGGTATCTGTGAGGGATTGGTTACAGGACTCTCAGAGAATACCAAAATCTAAGGATGCTCAAGTCTCTGATATAAAATGGCCTACCCTTTGCATATCACCTATGCATTCTCCTGTATACTTCAAATTATTTTCAGATTACTTATAATACATAATACACGTCCTATGTAAATAGTTGTTATACTATATTGTTTTCAAAATTTGTGCTATTTTAATTACTACATTGTTATTGTTTTTCTTTTTCAAATATATATGCATACATTTTTTATTATTGTGCCTATTTTGTTTTATTTTTTATTATACTTTAAGTTCTGGGGTACATGTGAAGGAAGGGCAGGTCTGTTACATAGATATACACGTGCCATGGTGGTTCGCTGCACCCGTGAACCCATCATCTACATTAGGTATTTCTCCTAATGCTATCCCTCCCCTAGCTCCCCATCCCCCCGACAGGCCCTGATGTGTGGTGTTCCCCTCCCTGTGTCCATGTGTTCTCATTGTTCAACTCCCATTTATGAGTGAGAACATGCGGTGTCTGGTTTTCTATTCTTGTGTTAGTTTGCTGAGAATGAATGGTTTCCAGTTTTATCTATGTCCCTACAAAGGACATGAACGCATCCTTTTTTATGGTTGCATAGTATTCCGTGGTGTACATGTGCCATATTTTCTTTATCCAGTCTATCATTGATGGGCATTTGGGTTAGTTCCAAGTCTTTGCTATTGTGAATAGTGCTGCAACAAACATACATGTGCATGTGTCTTCATAGTAGAATGATTTATAATCATTTGGGTATATACCCAGTAATGGGATTGCTGGGTCAAATGTTATTTCTAATTCTAGATCCTTGAGGCATCACCACACTGTCTTCCACAATGGTTGAACTAATTTACACTTCTACCAACAGTGTAAAAGCATTTCTGTTTCTCCACATCCTCTCCAGCATCTGTTGTTTTTGACTTTTTAATGATTGCCATTCTAACTGGCATGAGATGGTATCTCATTGTGGTTTTTATTTGCATTTCTCTAATGCAATGATGATGAGCTTTTTTTCATATGTTTCTTGGCTGCATATATGTCTTCTTTCGAGAAGTGTCTGTTCATATCCTTCACCCACTTTTTGATGGGGTTGTTTTTTTCTTGTAAATTGGTTTAAGTTCTTTGTAGATTCTGGATATTAGCCATTCATCAGATTGATAGATGGCAAAAATTTTCTCCCATTCTATAGGTTGCCTGTTCACTCTGATGATGGTTTCTTTTGCTGTGCAGAAGCTCTTTAGTTTAATTAAATCCCCTTTGTCTATTTTGGCTTTTGTTACCATTGCTTTTGGTATTTTCGTCATGAAGTCTTTGCCCAGGCCCATGTCCTGAATGGGACTGCCTAGGTTTTCTTCTAGGGTTTTTATGGTTTTAGGTCTTACGTTTAAGTCTTTAATCCATCTCAAGTTAATTTTTGTATAAAGTATAAGGAAGGGGTCCAGTTTCAGCTTTCTGCATATGGCTAGCCAGTTTTCCACAGAAATTACAGATATGCTTCACCTCTTCAAGTTATTTTCATTAAAGTAAAAATGAAAACTAGAAAACTATTTTTAAAATGATGATTTTGTATATTTAAACACACAATTAACCTACTGGAAGAATTCAAATGAATGTCTTTTCACGCAGTGTTTTTATCAATTTCTTGCTGTCACTCCCATTTCAGATCCAATTAGATGTGTGTGTTTGTGATCATTTTCTATGTAAACCAGGCAATAGGAAGCTTTGGCCTTGGACAGCATTCCGATTTGTCAGCCACTTGGGATTTTATAAATGAAATTAGAATGATTAACTCATTGTTCATTTGGGACTATAAAGGAGTTTTAAATTATCGTATACTTCCTTTAAGCTGCAAAGGCAGACTGTGTGACACTCTGGGTATTTTTAGAGGCCTGTTTGCAATGGGGGTCTGAGTTTGGCCTGTAGGATTTATCCATACCCCAGTTTGGAGAGTTTATTTCTAAGAGTGTTTATAATTGATTCTATTTTCTACCCATTCTCCTTAGGGAGAACCTTTTACAAAAGGAGATAAAGGAAATAAAGTAAGTAAATGTTTTATCACTATCTTGGGTTTTCTACTTCATTGATTTGTTTCTCTCTGATTTTCTGGTATGTTTACTTTGGAGTCTAACAGATTTGATTAAATAAGTTCCATGAGATTTTACTTCTTCTGTGATCTAAGTCTTATATTTTGATAAATAAGAAATTTTAAGCCTTGTTAAGTATTGTCATGTGAGACTTTAACATTGGTTTGAGTCTTCTAATACTTTCTTTAACCAATTACTAATAATAATTGGACATGAATGTTATAAAGACATCCACGTAGGATATCACAAATATAAAATTAAAATGAAAGATACTTTTTTTCCTAAAATTCTGTTAATGGCACAAACTGGATGTATCAAATATATTAATAAACCACAGAAAATAAAAAAGCAAACTTGTTATAGCCAATATCATCCTTTTTTGTATAACCTTAATTTTGTTGTGTTTTTTTTTTTCATTAAGCACATGTAACTAAAAGTAGAATCACCAACACATATTACCTTAAATTCTACTCTCCCTCATTCCTTCTCTGAAGTTTTAATTCTCTGGGATATGAGATTAATTGGTGGCAAATTATAACTATGTCAGCTAAATAGAGAATGCAGTGATTGCTAATGGGACATGATAATTACAGTGTCAAAAGTGGCATTGGGGAAAAACTATTATAATGAGGCAAGAAATTAAGAAAGTATTGTTTATTTATTAGTAATAAGTATTTTGAATCATGTTTTAGAATGAACTCTCCTTGATTTCATTATGTCTTCCGTATTTCCCTTTTTATTGTATGTTAATTAGTAGAAATTCAATTAAAGCATCAGAGATGTCCATCTCCATCTGAATTTAAGCATTACCCTTAGAGTAATTATTTTATTTACAGGGAGAACCTGGGATAATAGGATCACAGGGAGTAAAGGTAATTTCCTGGCATTCTTCAATTTCATCTCCAACCTTAATGAGATTATAAAAATTAAAGCAACATTGATCTTTCCTTTGCCTTACATGTTTAGGGTGAACCTGGAGATCCTGGTCCCCCTGGTTTAATAGGAAGCCCAGGACTAAAGGTATGTAAGAAATAACTAAGATTAATTGGGAAATAATTAGGGAATTATAGCCATTCTGTGTAAAACAAGGTGCTTTGGCATGCCACTCATTTTCTTCACAGATGCTCTCTGAGACTTTATCCTGTTTCCATGGTGATTTTCCTCCATTGGCTGCATTGATTACACACATAGTAACTGTCTTTTGGTTCACAATAGGATTTCTAAACTCTTTTTCAGAGCATATTCACAGTAGCATCCCTAAAAGCTTTAAGAGTAAACACTGTGAGCTAAATGACCTTGAGCTATATTCTTAAAAGGAACAGAATTCAAGATTCAGTTTCTAAACCAAAATTATGCAGCCTTGAGGTGCTTGAGTTTCCCAAATGGGATTCTACAGGAGTGTCCCAAGAAAGCAGCTTTTGGAAGGTGCAGGAGAAATTAATGTGATGTGCTCCCAGACAATGGGTAGGGCAAGTTATCCAATTACCACCTGCTTGTGAGAACAGATCCATTAAATAAAAACATCTGGAGACTATCTTGGTAAGCCCAAAGTACATTTCAGTATTATACAGATAAAGTGGGATGGTGGAAAGTTGGTCTTCCTATAGATAAAGATCACATTATGCTTTACAAACACACACTCAGGTACAATCTGTCTATTTTTTTTTTTTTTTTTTTTTTTAGCAAGGCTAAAGCATATACTACCTTTTATTTTAGGGTCAGCAAGGATCTGCAGGCTCCATGGGACCCAGAGGACTGCCAGGAGATGTTGTATGTATAATGTCTTTGATGTTTTTAAAACGAAATTGAGACTAGGACATGTTTTAGTAAAATATCAACATCTGTTCAAGTAACTGAGATCCCATACTTCCCAAAGATATGGGTCATCTATGCCACTAAAACTGATCATACCTAATATAGGGAGCTCTTGGGAAGACTAGACCCTTCACATATTCATGTGAGGTCCTTTTGAGTATCATTAGCCTAATAAATTGGTTTTTGGAACTCAGGTTAATTAAATTATCATTTTGGACATGCTTCTCAATGCTGTACCAGCAGTAGAGAAAATTGGAAATGTCAAAAGAAGAACACTGACAGAAAAAACAAACATTTTCAATATACATAGCTTTTAGTTCAAGTCTCCTTCTAAGGAAGACACTTCCAAAGCTCTATTGTTTTCTAGCCAAAGCCTTCCAAGAAAAGCAATGCTTTTAGCTGAAAATATGTCTTGAGGAAGATTGACAGATTGCATTATAACCTAGCTTTAGTGGACTTAAAATACTCAATGCATCCTTCTATTCATTATCTACATCAGCTTTGTATTCCTTGAACAAGCCTTCCTGACCTTCTGACAACTTGGGAGCTCAGAGCTCTCCATCAGTTCACACTTCAGCAAAATAAGAAAAGTCCTTGGCCATAACTTCTCTGAAACCGATCACTATCTGACCATGATTAGAGTTCCCTTCAGGCCACTTTTAGGATCGCTCCTTTTTTCATGCTCCAGGAACAGCCCTTAACCTGACATTCTATTCTCCATGCTCACTGCTTGAGCGTCTCCTATCTATTGGTCGGTGCACATATTCTGCTTGGTACTTTGAACACCCAGTTTATAAAGCAAAGTTTTGTATCACTCCCCTACGCCAACTAATGGGCCACTGTAGATAAACCTAGTGGACAGATCTTATGAAAAGAGAGATAATCCTGGTGGCACATGTAGAGCCACAATCCTCAAAAACTGAGATGAAGTGATAGTGGCTAGAGCTATAAAGAGAACAAAATCAAAAGAGAAAGAGCCACTATTTCTAAACATAGTAAAAATACATTTTTCTAGTTACCCTGGAGTCCTCTGAATCATTATGTGATGGTGCCAACCACCATCCTTCCTCCATGGCAATAATATGGGTGAGACATTCAGTTCAACTTGACTTTAGTTTCTAACCCATGGCATCCAGGTGGCTTCACTTGAAACAACGTAGAATTACTAATATTTTTCCAGGTCTTAAAGGCCAAAATCAATCTAGCTCCTTGTATTAATAGGTTATACGTTAAAATTCCGTTCTCTTGACAAAGATTCACAGATATACGGAAATGTTATTATAAGAGATGTTCTCACTGCTCTTTCTTATTAACTCTGAGTTTTCTAGGGATTGCCAGGAGAACATGGTATCCCAGGAAAACAAGGCCTTAAAGGAGAAAAGGTATAGTTTACATTTTACTAATTTTATATGTTAAGTAGATAGGAGGAAAAGACAGAGGATCATAAGGAAAATGAAAGGACAGCCCAGGGCTTCTGGGATTGTGCAGGGGACAGACATTCATATTAATTACAATGTATATGGCACCCCCTAGAGCTGTGTGTTTTGGCAGCCCTGGTTCTGGCACAGTAACGCCATGTGACAAAATGAACTAACTAAGAGATGAAGATATCAGGAGTCTGAAAGTCACGCTCAGTTACCAATTCTGGTATAACCCTAAGAAGTCTCTTAATCTTTCAGGGTCTGTTTCTTGATATCTACATGGAAAGTGTATTAACATTGAACAATTATTGAGGAATAACTTAAACATAAACATCATCTAGAGAATTTTATTAATAGATACACCCTTTTGTGCATATACATATACACATATATATGTATATATAGACATGCATATGTTTCATGATACTGCTAACGTAACTAACTGCAAAATCTAAATGCACCGACCAGTAACAGGCATGAATTAACTACTTAATAAATATTATGGAGTGAGTTGGTGAGTGAGTGAGTGAGTGAATCAAGTTTGACTGGTTATGATGACAACTTAAAACGATGGAAACCACTGCCTCCTCCTCACTTCCCACCATGAATCTGGGCATCAAAGTAAGAATCTTGCCTTGTTTTCCACAGGGAGATCCGGGAGGGATCATAGGCCCTCCAGGACTTCCAGGTCCAAAAGGTGAGGCTGGTCCTCCAGGAAAAAGCCTGCCAGGGGAACCAGTAAGTATTAGCCCTTTTATTAATATTTTTCTTGCAAGTTCATTAATTACTACTTGTGGGTTCCTGGTTTCAGATCACAAGTATGGGAATAAGTTTAGGTCTGCAAAAAAAGAAAAAAATAACTTAAAACAGAACTGCCATTTGACCTAGCAATCCTACTACTGGATTTCTTTTCCCCAAAGAAAATATATAGTTCTACCAAAAAGTCGCATGCACTCATATGTTCATTGCAGCTCTATTCACAATAGTAATGACATGGAATCAACATAGCTACCCATCTACAGTGGAATGGAAAAAGGAAATGTGACGCATATAAGCATGGAATACTGTGCAGCCATACAAAGGACAAAATCATGTCCTTTGCAGCAACGTGGATACAGCTAGAGGCCATTATCCTAAGCAAATCAATGCAGGAACAGAAAACCAAATACTGCATGTTCTCACTTACAAGTGGGAGGTAAACATTGGTTGCACACCAACATAGACATGAGACATGGGGGACGACTGATGGGGAGAGTGAAAGAGAGTCAAGGTTGAAAAACTGTCAGGCACTATGCTCATTTCCTTGGGTAGCAGGATCATGCATACAATAAACCTCAGCAACATGCCATTTACCCATGTAATAAACCTATGCATGTACCCCTGAACCTAAAATAAAAGTGAGGAGAAAAAAGTAAATATTCATCTTTTTTCTTGTTTTATTTTTTTGAGACAGGGTCTTAATCTGTTCACCCAGCCTAGAGTGCAGTGGTGCAATTATGGATCACTGCAGCCTTGACCTCTGGGATTCAAGTGATCCTCCCACCCCAGCCTCCTGAGTAGTGGAAACTATAGGCACACACCACTACGCCTGGCTAATTTTTATATTTTTTGTGTAGACGGGGTTTCCTGAGCTCAAGTAATCTGCCAATCTCGGCCTCCCAAAGTGCTGGGATTACTGGCACGTTATTCTTTAAATCAGAGATAAAACCTCTTAAAAGTCTGATAAGCAAAGGGCTTTCTTCTGAAGAAACTATACATGCATGCAACATTTTGCATATGATTTTGGAAGATCCATAGGGCCCCTGAATCCTAGGCATGGATTCTGTAGAGATCTACGAATCCCAGTGAGGTACACTGATTTTAAACCATAAACGTTCCTAGGGAAGTATTGCAAAACAGAAAAACTACCTGAAATTTCCCTTCCGGAGGTTTTGCAGGTATCACCATGGTTTGCCATTTGCAGAAAACATCTTTGTGACCCAGACTACTCCCAGGACATTGAAAACTGGACTGCTGGAAAATTTAAATAACCAATATTTTTATAATATGTTTTAGGTGACTTTGTTTCTCATCTTTGAACTTATGTTATTTAATAATAATAATATTTCTCAATATCAGATGTCTCATTTTAGAAATAAAAACCTTTTATATTTTAAAGCAACTATACAAAATCTATAACTTATTGAAATTTGTACTCCCTGTTCCTTATTCTTTTATAGAAAAAGATTTATTCAAGTAAGATGAAGAGTGATGAAACATATTTTAGTTGTAACTTCTAAGATGTTTGTAACCTTTCTAGAAGAAGATATGTATTCATATATTTTTTCTTTTAGGGATTAGATGGAAATCCTGGAGCACCTGGTCCACGTGGGCCAAAGGTATACAAATATTATAGTTAATTTTTAAGGAATTAATAATTAACAAAATATAGTGGAAAAAAATTGTGTCTCTTGAGCCTAGCACTAACAGAAGCCTTTCATTTCACAGGGTGAAAGAGGACTTCCAGGTGTTCAAGGTTCCCCAGGGGACACAGGCTCACCAGGGGTAGGAATTCCTGGCAGAACAGTAAGTGAAATTCAGTCATGTCCTTGTTGATTCCAATATCATGAAATAAAATCCAGTGTCAAATTTTAACTAGGAGAAAAGAATAGAAAGGTCAGAGGAGGAAATACAAATACACACTATCCAGAGAGGATTGATGGGCATTAAGGTTGTATCACTTAAGCACAGAGACAGTACCCACTGTTTGTTTATTAACTTAAAGATGCTGCTCACACATACACTAAATTTGGATTAGAAGCAGTCATTTAACGCTTACACTTCCATTCTATATATTAAAAAGCACAGATGAATGTTTGTAAGATGGGAAGAATGCCCAACATTAGGTCATTATATATTAAAGCTTGTTTTTAATTAAAACAAGAAGTTAATATTTAAAGTGGATGGAGTATGCATAAGTTAAATGACACCAAAAAGGCCTAAGTAACGTCTTCAGAGTGAAGAGATGGTGTTTTCAATGGTGAAAACAAATAATAGGCAGTTTTTAAAGTATTTAAACTATAAGGACAGAGCCTAGAACAGTCCCTATTAATAATGAGCACTATAACCACACTTGTAGACCAAATAACAATAAATTATAAAATTTTCATTTACTACAAAAAAAAAAGATTTTTGAACAAGAAAAGTAGAAATAAATGGTTATTCTAATGACATTAATTTAGAAAACTGGCCTGTGGTATAGTAGAAAAACAAACTTTTTTCCTACTATGCTCTTAACATTCAACATAATACAGTTCTGACACCAGATGTGTGGGGTTTTTTCCCATCAATTCTCCAATGCGTATCAACTGGATTTCTATTAGGCAATTCATTTCTGATACTGTCTACCTGGAGTCAGAGTCAGATCCCACAGAACTAACCCCTACTTCAGATGCCAACTGCATATCTGGGCCTTCATGACTTCTGTCCAGCCAGCTATAAGTTGGGAGTTCCTATGACCCCCACTTCAGGTTCTATAGTTTGCTGGAGTGGTTCACAAATCAGCTAACACTTCCTTACATTTACTGGTTTATGATATCAGTAAAGGATATGATAAAGGGTACAGTTGAACAGTCAGAAGAAGAGATACAAAGGGAGAGGTCTAAAGGGTCCCTGAGTGTAGGAGCTTCGGTCCCCATGGAGTTGGGGTGTGTCACTATCCTGATGTGGGTGTTTTTACCAGCCTGGTAGCTCTCTAAACCCCATATTTTGGGAATTTATAGAGGCTTCATCATGTCGGCAAGATTGATAATTAACTATATTTCCTGCCTCTCACCCCTCTTCAGAGAATGTGGGGTGGGCTGAAAGGCCAAGCTTCTAACTGTGGCTTGGTCTTTTTGATAATCACCTCCTATCCAGGAGCCCACTGAGAGTCACCTCATTAGGACAAAAAAAGCTCTGCTATCACCCAGAAAACACAAGGGATTAGAAGCTCTGTGTCAGGAACCAAGGCCAAAAAACAAATATTAGAACAAAAGTTTCTCTTAGCAACCTACTGTTAAGGAATTGGTGAGGGTGTTAAGAGCTCTGTGCCAGGAACTGGAGACAGAGACCAAATATTATTGTATCAAAATATCATATGCTCATATTAAAGTTACCATGAAAAGTTAAAAGAAAACATAAGTAGTGAAGGGTTATGTTGTGTGTGATGGTTTTCTGATTTGCCAGGGCAAGAATGTAAAAGACCATTGGAGATGGAATTAAACAAAGTAAAAACTTGTATCAGAAAATTATTAGGGGCTGGACGCGATGGCTCATGCCTGTAATCCAGCACCTTGGGAGGCCAAGGCAGGCAGAACACTTGAGGTCAAGAGTTTGAGACCAGCCTGGCCAACATGGTGAGGCCCCATCTCTACTAAAAATACAAAAATTAGCCAAGCATGATGCCTGTAATCCCACCTACTGAGGAGACGGAGGTAGGAGAATCGCTTGAACCCAGGAGGCAGAGGTTGCAGTGAGCCGAGATTGTGCCACTTCACTCCAGTCTGGTGATAGAGTGAAACTCCATCTCAAAAAAAACAAAAAAAGAAAAAGAAAGAAAGTAACCTTGTTAGGTAAGTGATGGTGGTTGAAGAAAAAAAAATCACTCAGGGACACAAGATAAATAGAAAGGGAGCAAAAGTAGCTTTGACAAGAGCAGTGATATGAATCTTTAGTTTTTATAAATAAGAAAGGCAAAGTCAGTGAGCAGTTACTCCAATCAGCTGCTAGAAACCAGCTCTTGACTTACTTAGATTGCAAATTCCTTATACAGAAGTTCATGGTTACATAAGAGTGGTACAACTAACATCATTAAGTTCCCCAAAAATCTCCCAACCTCATTTTATTTATCTCAAATTCTAATTTTCTAGAAGTAGAAAAAATAATTGATTAATATTTTACTTCCTACTCCTGTCACTGAACACTGGTTCTGGCAATTTCTTTCAAGAGATAAATGACTCAAACTAAAAAGCAGAAAAGAAAAGAAGCCTCGAGCCAGTTATGCCTGTGGGGGGTCAGTTTCTGACAGATGGAATTTGGATGCATTCTTTGTGCCCTCATGAATGTGCAGTGACAGATTATAGTAATGAGATAGATGTCTCAGGTTTCTGAGCAAAATCATGTTGATGTTTCCAGCAACAGGTATCTGATTAAGCATTCACCTACAACCTGAAAGTCTTGGCCGACTTTGCAGTTTTCCATGTGTGACTGGTGGCAAACCCTGTTGTTCCTCTAAGTACATTATAATCCTTAGTCTTTTATCTCACTTGGATAATTTAGGACATTCTTGGTGGAATTTTAATAATAAAATCTCATTTTACTCAGGGCTCCCAAGGACCAGCTGGAGAGCCAGGTATTCAGGTAAGCTACTTAACTAATTTTTTAGCACAGAAAAGCCAGCTTACTTACTTGGGGAAATGACTGAAAGACCATCCTTATAAGTAACTTTTTATTTCCCTCCTTTTCCAGGGTCCTCGAGGTCTCCCTGGGTTGCCAGGAACTCCAGGGACTCCGGGAAATCAGGTAAGGACTTTCTTTATCTATCCTCCCCCATTTTCATGGGCACCTGTGCCAACATGCAAAGATTGAACATGGATACCTCTGTTTTCAGGGAGCTCCAGGGAGGGATGGAAAGCCAGGCCTGCCAGGCCCCCCAGGTGACCCGGTATGTAGACAGAACTTGTCTGATTTATGTATCTTAAATGTACTCCGAAGCCATACAGCTTACCAAGCAAGTTTTGCTGTCCAAACTAATTAGAATGCTTGGTGACTGCTTGGTGATTTTGTTTATCCCCATTATTTTGTTGAAGGAAAAATAATTCAGACTGGGTCATCGTTTCTGTGTGTGTGATGAATACTTATTTCCTAAGGGTATAATTCAACTGTACAATTTTGCCCCAGGCTGAGCCTTGGCATATAATGTCTTAATCCCATTGAAAAATGAGATAAAATATATCACCATAATTTCTATGCTTTCTAATGCTAGTGGCTAAATGAATTTCATTTTTCTAAATGAAATTTTGTAGGTAAGTTACCTACAATATGGTACAGAACCATTGATTCTGTAGCTTTAAAATGTTGTAATGATTAAATTATGAAAACTGGCTTGAGTAGGCTCTTAAAAAATGAGTTTAGATACTAAATGTGTTTTCCAAAGTTTTATTTTAGGTTAAACCTTGTTTTGAGCAATAGTGAAATCCCTTTAAAAGCTTCAGACTTGGCAGTTATAATTTGAGAGGCCATATGGTACATGACATTGTATTAAGAATCTTGTATAATAAAATCCAAATCTGGCTTCTCAGTTCTAAGCTTCACAAATACTTTCTGCCTCCCACAGTGTTTGGGCCTTATGTGCCTTTATAAGCTATGCACAGAAGCATATTTTGGCATTACTTTAACGGCACTGTTGAGTGAATCACTAGTGCATTTTTTCTGGGAATCTTGCAGAGTGTTACTTGGGTTTACACAGTGTCTCTCTGAAAGAACATCTTAAGACATGTGGCCAAAATGTGACCCAAGTTCCTTCAGTGTTTGTCTTACCTATCACTTAAGCCAACTGTAGGTTCTTTTGAACTTTCATGAGAAATAACTTTAAGGCAAACTTATGTGGTACTTTTCATATTTCTCAACAGCCTGATAATGTGTTTTCCAGAGGAGTGATTTCCTTTTAATAAATAATTTATCTTTATGTATTATTTAAAACCAATAATATACTAGGGATGGCATAAAGGT
Source organism: Alouatta palliata (assembly GCA_004027835.1). Classification (NCBI taxonomy): domain Eukaryota; kingdom Metazoa; phylum Chordata; class Mammalia; order Primates; family Atelidae; genus Alouatta; species Alouatta palliata. Next base: position 102,640 of record PVKV010003585.1, on the reverse strand, counting down.
TGCCATGAAAATATAAAATACAGACGCACAGTCAAAACTATGATATGTGTGTTTGCACATTCATGAGAGAAGAATAGTGAATATTTTTCAAAAATTGTTCTGAATTCTGTCAGTGCCATGTGTACATTTCTTGATATGGAACATAATGTTAAGCCAACGATTCTGAAGTGAGGCATTAGGAGCCACATGGCATTTTAAGGAAAAATATCTATATTGTACTGTATGTTTATATTGTATTTTATTCATATATAAATACATATATTTGGTTTTATCTTCTTAACTACAGATTGCACTTCCTCTCTTGGGAGACATCGGTGCTTTGCTCAAGGTATTCTGTTGCTGTGTAAGAAATTACGTGTTGATTTCCAGGAAAAATCAGAAAGAAAATATTTAGCAGAAATTGAGTCAATTGCTTAGCTGGAACTACAATTAAATTCTTTTTTTTTTTTTTTTTTTTTTTTGAGACGGAGTTTCGCTGTTGTTACCCAGGCTGGAGTGCAATGGCGCGATCTGGGCTCACCGCAACCTCCGCCTCCTGGGTTCAAGCAATTCTGCCTCAGCCTCCCGAGTAGCTGGGACTACAGGCACGTCCCACCATGCCCAGCTAATTTTTGTATTTTTAGTAGAGACGGGGTTTCACCATGTTGACCAGGATGGTCTCGATCTCTTGACCTCGTGATCCACCCACCTCGGCCTCCCAAAGTGCTGGGATTACAGGTGTGAGCCACCGTGCCCGGCCTACAATTCAATTCTTAAATGGCAGGACATCTTTAAGATAGGAAAATAAACATGTGTCTTTATATATCTTGTGCCGTTTATCTTAATCCTTTCACTCCCTTCTTCTTTACCAGCCTCTCACTTTTGGTGGGGTAGGAGTGGAGGGAAGGGGGTAGGATAGTTATGAATTGGCTACAGGGAAGGAATTGTATCATTAGCACCCTGGAGTAGATTATTCTGTCCTCTGGAGGAATAGCTTTCTCTTAATGGGTGTTGATCCACCCTGGCTGGTGAAACCTAAACCTTCTCACTGTATCTGTCATGGTCAGTCCCAAGATAAAAATCAGTGCTGCTCTATAAACAGCCACTTACAAGGCTGAATTTTGATGTCATGGGATTTTACGAAATTCTAGTCAACAACTGCCCTAATGCCTGTTACTCTGTTCAATAAAAATCATCTCTACCTGTTATCATCTCAGGGAATTAATCTTGCTACCTTTTTGTTTTTTTTCCTCTAACACTTCCCTGTATTTTATCAGTAAAACAGATGGGGGGAATGATAATGGTATATATGTAAGGGTAGGTATTTGCATGTTTCTGCCTGGTGTGCTAAGTAAGATTGAGTGAGCCCACATGTAAATCAGGCCCATGACTTTATACTGAAACACTATGTGTCGTATCTGTCTTTGTATGAATGGACATTGTGTATGTGTACACACACACACACACACAGACGATAGATATATATGATTTAGTTTGTATTTCTAGCATTTAGCTCAGTGATTTACACAATTATTTGCACAATAGTAAGCAGGCAAAAATATCTGTTTAATTGAATTCAAAAGACTTAAATTCTAGCATATACATTTGTAAGGTAATTAGAGTTTTGGGAATAAATATATAAATGTAAGTGTAAATATGAATATAAATATAAATATATATTAAAGGAATTTCTGAGACCTCCAAAAGCCAGCAGTTTTTATAAGCCACAGAAGAATATTTGTGGGGATTTTAGGAAAATCTTGTATTTATTGAGTTAAAATTACATCCCAGTCAATACGCCACATTACTTACATCATCTCATTTAATTTCCATAATAATCTTATGAGTTCAGGCTGTTGCAGCATTCCTGCTCTATAGATGAGAGACCTGAAGTTCTCAGCAGTTAAGCAACTTTTTGAAAGTCACAGAGCAAGTAAATGTAACATTAACACAGAAACATACGTCCTCAGATACTAAGTCCTAGATTCTTTACAAGACAGTGGTGTTGGAAAAAGGATTGCAGCAGTTCTATCATTTCAGAATACTTAGCGTTCTTTGAGGATGAGAGACTTGTATACTTTAGTAGAAATGAATATACTGATAGAATATGGGATCTCACAGAACAAATAAAAGGACCATGAATAAGATGAATAGGCTGTGATAGGAAGCGGAACCATTGTTCCTGGGCCCTCAGAAGTGGAACTAACTGACAGTCTCGCCCGGGAATCACCCCTCTAATGAATGTGCTCTGCTGTTGCTCCAGTCCCTGCATCATTTCACCCAGGTTCTGAGTCCATAGAGAACAGGATATCTTGACTGCTAGTCTCCACAAACTGTATACAATAGAAGAAAAGGGAGGCACATAGTTCCCCAAACAAAATCCAAATACAGGAATTTAGATTGTAGGTTGGGTATGCCAGGCCAATGTAATAACATAACGTTAAATCCTGATCCTGTTACCCAGTATGTTAACTCTGTCTCTCTCTGCCTTGATTCTTTAGCCAATTTGATCATCCTGCTTTCTGTTTTCAAAAATTTCTTTGATTAAAGTATTAAAAAGAACTGGCATAATTATAGGCCCCTTCAAAGGCCATCTTCTAGATTAATCAGTATATCAATCCCTGTTTGAATGACATTGTGTATTGGTGAATAATTGATGTGTCTTTATTCTTTTCATGAGAAAATCTTAAGACATTTTTCCAAGAACATTAGTAAAACTCAGTTTTTTAAAAAAATGTACCATTCTGGTAACCCAAAGAAAATGAAGTCAGTTTCAAATGACTCTTAAAAATTATATTGGTAATAACGATTATCATTTTTCAATGTTTTACTAAGACAGTCAGTTGAACAATCTATTCTGAAATGTTGCTCCATATTAATATGCCATGTTTGTATCTGCAGATAATTATCTTTTTAATAGTTTTTGAAATATGAAAATCCTTTTGTTTCTCTTAAGTTCTCAAGTGTCCCTTTATCTTCATAGTTTTTCAGATATCATCAGTAATAGTTCTATAAATATATATATTTAACTCCCCTACCAACACATTATCTCTGTCAAATAAACCAGGTGGTAAAATTAGTCTGGGAAACATTGCACATAACTCTAGCTTCTTTTTATATATTCAGACTCTAAGAAAGACCACCATGAAGAGAGTTATTTAACCCAACATTTTTGAGATGATTTGCCTTGTGTATTTGTCAGGGTTCTCTAGAGGGACAATACTAATAGGATAGAGGTATATATGAAAGGGAGTTTATTTTATTTATTTTATTTTTTTGTTTATATTTTTTATTGTACTTTATGTTCTGGGGTACATGTGCAGATCATGCAGGATTGTTGCATAGGTACATACATGGCAATGTGGTTTGCTGTCTCCATCCCCCGGTCACCTATATCTGGCATTTCTCCCCATGTTATCCCTCCCCAACCTTCGTACCTTCTGCTGTGCCTCCTCTAGTCCCTCCTAACAGACCCCAGTGTGTGATGCTCCCTTCCCTGTGTCCGTGTGTTCTCACTGTTCAACACCCACCTATGAGTGAGAACATGCGGTGTTTGATTTTCTGTTCTTGTGTCAGTTTGCTGAGAATGATGGTTTCCAGATTGATCCATGTCCCTACAAAAGTCATGAACTCATCATTTTTTATGGCTGCATAGTATTCCATGGTATATATGTGCCACATTTTCCTTGTCCAGTCTGTCATCGATGGGCATTTGGGTTGGTTCCCAGATCTTTGCTATTGTAAACAGTGCCGCAGTGAACATAGGTGTGCATGTGTCTTTATAATAGAACAATTTATAATCATTTGGATATATACCCAGTAATGGGATTGCTGGGTCCAGTGAAATTTCTGTTTCTAGGTACTTGAGGAATCGCCACACTGTCTTCCACATGGTTGAACTATTTTACACTCCCACCAACAGTGTAAAAGCATTTCTGTTTCTCCACACATCCTCTCCAGCATCTGTTGTTTCCAGGTTTTTTGATGACCACCATTCTAATTGGCTTGAGATGGTATCTCAATGTGGTTTTGATTTGCATTTCTGTAATGACCAGTGATGATGAGCATTTTTTCATGTGTTTGTTGGCCTCATATATATCTTCTTTTGAAAAGTATCTGTTCATGTCCTTCATCCACTTTTGAATGGGCTTGTTTGTTTTTTTCTTGTAAATCTGTTTTAGTTCTTTGTAGATTCTGGATATTAGCCCTTTGTCAGATGAGTAGATTGCAAAAACTTCTTCCCATTCTGTTGCTTGCCGGTTCACTCTAATGATTGTTTCTTTTGCTGTACAGAAGCTCTGGAGTTTAATTAGATCCTATTTGTCTGTTTTGGCTTTTGTTGCCAATGCTTTTGGTGTTTTAGTCATGAAGTCCTCGCCTATGCCTATGTCCTGAATGGTTTTGCCTAGGTTTTCTTTTAGAGTTTTTGTGGTGTTAGGTCTTATGTTTAAGTCTCTAATCCATCTGGAGTTAATTTTAGTGTAAGATGTCAGGAAGAGGGAGTTCAGTTTCTGTTTTCAGCACATGGCTAGCCAGTTTTCCCAACACCATTTATTAAACGGGGAATCATTTCCCCATTGCTTATTTTTGTCAGGTTTGTGAAAGATCAGATGGTTGTAGATGTGTGGCGTTGCCTCCAAGGACTCTGTTCTGTTCCATTGGTGTATATCTTATCTCTGTTTTGGTACCAGTACAATGCTGAAAGGGAGTTTATTAAGGAGAATTGACTCACACGATTACAATGTAAAGTCACATGATAGGCTGTCTGCAAGTTGAAGAGCAAGGAAGCCAGTAGTGGATCAGTCCAAGTCCCAAAACCTCAAAAGTAAGGAAGCTGACAATACAGCCTTCAGTCTGTGGCCAAAGGCCTGAAAGCCCCTGGCAAACCACTAGTGTAAGTCCAAGAGTCCAAAGCTGAAGAACTTAGAGTCTTATGTTTTAGGGCAGGAAGCATCCAGCACAGGAAAAAGATGAAAGGGAGAGACTCAGCAGGTCAGTCCCTTCCACCTTCTTCTGACTGCTTTTTTCTAGCCTCACTGGCACCTGATTAGATTGTACCCACCCAGACTGAGGGTGGGTCTGCCTCTCCCAGTCCATCAACTCAAATGTTAATCTCCTTTGGCAACACCCTCACAGATACACTCAGGAACAATACTTTGCATCCTTCAATCTAGTCAAGTTGACACTCAATATTAACCATCACACCTCGTAAGCTTTTCAGTATCATGCAGAATTAGTGTTCCAAGGAGCCTATTTTTGAAAATCAGATTTACACTGCTATTTATTAGGTCAAAAATATTGAACTTGAATGGCCATAGGCTTTCTTGCCAGCTTCTTATCAATGGCAAGCTTCACTTCCTCTTCATGTTTAAAGATTCTTCCCTTTAAAGAAAAGGATAGAAGAGTAGAAGCTTAGATTGTCCTACCTTCTGTCAACTGTTAACTATCTCCCCCACTCAGTGGCCCTTATTCTCTTCTTTTCTTGGTCATATTCTTATTCCAACAATTTATTTAAAAATAAGCCTATATAGAGCTATTCACACACTTTCTTTAGCTGTGTGATGAGAGTTATGTTTATCTTATGAGCTCAGACACTTGAAGTCAAGCATTCCCAGATTAGCTAAAGGTTACGGAGAAGGCAATGGAAAGGTAATTCCACTTAGATTTCCTGTTGTCACTTGGATTTGACCTAGGAGTCAAGTCTAAGTCAGTCAAGTAATTATTTCTCTCGAGTGCCTCCACTGACAAAATGTTAGTAAACCGTATGTAGTTGGAGAATCAATGTTGCTCCCAAAAGGAAAAATCCTTTCTTCACAATTTTTTGTTGTTTTTAAAATGATTTATGCTATAGGTTCTATGAATTCTGAAATCTTGCTAGGTTTTCTAAACTTTATTTCCACTCCCTTTTAAAACATTCTGCTAAACAATTGAACCTCAGTTTTTGTTCTTGACTTATGTGTCTTTTCCTTATTTATTTGGAATTTTCTATTTAAGTGTCATTGAAGACATGTTTTTAAAATAGAAGCTCATCAATATCATAAACAGATATCACTGATGAGCTTTGTAAAGAGTTTTTACCTTACAAAAATTAATGTTTTTAAATGGGATAAATCAAGTTTCTGAAAGCAGAGTGATCTAGCAATTGCTATGTCACTCATCTCTGACAAAGGTTCCAAAAAAACTTCTCATCACATAAAACCTCACTTTTATAGGTGGCTTTTATGACTCTCTCAGTAACCTTATCTTTATACTCATTAGAATTTCTGTGGCAACTGCCAAGCCAGTGTCCCAGGTCTGAAAAGCAATGAAGGGGAAGGAGGAGGCACTGGTGAGCCTGGAAAGTATGATTTCGTGACCCGGAAGGTGAGAAACCTGGCTGGGTGTTTAGGATCCCTGTAGGTTACATGTAGTGCATCCACTCAGTTCTGTTCTTCCTCTGTCCTGTAGGGTGATATAGGGCCACGGGGTCCTCCAGGAATCCCAGGCAGAGAGGGACCAAAGGTAAGGAATTCTCTCTTCCATTTTCTCCCATGGGACCCTCAATTCAATGTGAAAAAAGGAACCCCATTTGAAAATATACAACTTTTAAAATACATATGTGTGTGTGTGTGTGTATATGTGTGTGTGTGTGTATATATATATATATATATATGTATATATATGGAGAGAGAGAGAGAGAATGAGAGAGAGAGAGAGAGAAAGTGAGGTAAAAGCCTCTTGCAAATGTTGCCATTTATTTGTTCCCTGACCCTGACCAAATTACATGCCCCAAGTGTTCTTATAAAAGATTTTTTTCATTTCCAAAAGATAAGAGAAAATGATTGCATGTGCTAGCTGAATGTATTATCTTTTTTAGGGAAGCAAAGGAGAGCGGGGCTACCCTGGGATACCTGGGGAGAAAGGCGATGAGGTAACTGATTCTTTCCTGATCTTATAGTCCTAATATCGATTCTCTTTACATAGCTCAACAGAGTAGAAATGTTAATTTTTGTATAGCTCAGATCTAATGCTAGAACCAATAAAAACAGAGACCACTTAGAGCTGTTAAAATGTTGACACATTTTAAATAACATGTTTATGTTTATTACCAATGGTCCAGTTTTTGAGACAAAGAAATTAAGGCACGAAGTTAATATGTCAGTTACAATTTTTCTGTTTTCATTTAGCAGATAGCAATTCCAGCTCTCTCAAAACAAAAGTAAGGGAAAGGGGGAAAGGAAAATTTACTCAAAAGACTCCCAGGGTAGCTAAGAGATTTAAAGGAATAGTTGGACAACCAGCTTAAGAACCCAACAGAGCTTCCCTGGGTACCCCTAAACTATGATTCAACTTCAGCGACCTTGAATTATCTTTGTCTTTGCTCAGCTTTCAAATTCTTGGGAGAAAAAAACTATCAGAAGAATCTTACTGCTCTAGTTTACATCAGCTGCTCACCCTCTGGATGCGGGTTCCAAGTCCAATGTGCTTTTGAGATAATAGTATAATTTTTTGACTCTAAGCCATGATGATGCTCAGGACATCATTTTTTTTCCTACATAATTCACATTAACTCTCAGAAAAACTAATTAGAATGATGAATTGCTGTTAGTTTAAACAGTTTTGAAACTAATAATTCTTAATGAAAGTAAGTAAGCCATCTGGCATGTATTAACCTTGATGTTATTGTGGAAAATCATAGCTGTGTAAAGAAAATCTATTTTTCTAGGTGGAGTTATATTTTACATTGCCTGTTGTCACCATGTATTATTGTTTCTAATTAATATTGCTTGTATTCTAGAAAACTTTGAGGTTTGATTTTTTCCAAAGTTAAAAATTCAATACCAATACATGCAATATTTATTTTCATCCATAAATAAAACATAATCTTCAAAATAAGTTATTGCGCTTTTCCTTCCTCATGTTCCACAGAAAGTTTTACTAAAGTACAAGCATAATAACTGATTTTAATAGTCCAACAGCTTTTAACTGCCTCGACTCAAAAGTAGGCTTTAAAGGCAATTGAGAAGGTAGTAACAAAAAGATCAGGAAATAATTGGAATTCAGGTTTTTTATAAGTGACTCTAAGTTAAATTTACTAGAAGTTAATTTTCATTGATTCTGCAGGGTACTTTGCTCTTTTGGGGAACTGAAATCCATTGTTAATATTCCTCCACACTTTAATGGGCTTTTTCTTTAGTACCCTCATAAATTCTTTAACACAGTTCACAAAATTTTGCACAATACTTGTTACATGGGGAGTTCCAACTAGTTCAGAAGATTCTTTTCCATTGTTTCTTCATATCACGTGAATAATATGAATAAATCTGAAGTAACCTATTGACTCGCTTAGGCCTTGTAGAGGGAATAAGGTAGTGCAGCTTTTCTCTCTAATAGATGGGAAATAATCAATATAATCTTGTCTTCTATTTGGTCTCAGATATTATTTGAAATTACAATTTGTTGATTTGTCAAAGTGAATAAAGCTTTGACCATACACATGTGAATTTCCAACTGACCGATAAACTATCCCATTTCAACATACAATATGAACATAAGATCTAATCTTACGAAATCTCAAATGTCTATTCTACTCTTAGTGGAAAAGATACAGAGAGATACCCCATCTCTTTAAGCCTTCTAATTATTAGAAGGTCTTTAATCTGTTTGGGAAATGAGAGGGAGGAGTTGTCTGCTTGTTTGTTACTCTTAGAAAAGCAACATTTTCTTCCACATTTTTCACAGACGTTGTTGCACAGCTCAAGGTAGCAACTTGGAAGATGCTAATAGAACACATGCTAACCTTTGATAGATTTCTTGCTTGAAATGCGAGTCTTTCTACAATATTTTAGGATAGTAATTGATAAATTAGACATGAAAAGTATCATCAGCGAGATATAGCAACAGAAAATATTCTTGGTAGAAACTGAGCTAGGACTTGCAAAATCAAAATATCAGAGAAGGGTAAGAACATAGCTCCCGTGATCTCTGAATATCTCTGCAATAAATTTTAATTTGTGTTTTAGTTTGGCACTATATGTTAAATTAGCTGGCCTACTCTTTAATATGTATTTGTCTTCTTTAATCACCATCTTGTCTTCTAAAATTATCTTATTGCCCTTTATGCATCCATAGTAACTTTTACTTTTTCTACAGAGTTTCAGCTTTTTCAGAGAAAGACTGTTGAGATTATTTTTTATTTATAGACTGAGATTTATTTTAAAGTTTAATGTGGTCATCAAAGGTTAATGAATCCCAAGCTTATAAATTAGACTACCTAAAAACTCACTCAGCATCTCTGGACTCATTCAGTGTTGAGACTAAAAGTACCAAAAAAAGGAATATGTATATATATATATACATGAATATATATATATACACATATATATATATTATGCATGTACATATAGAAAGAATTTTATGGAAATATGGGTATTTTGAGATAAAGAATTTCTGGTATAACAGTTAATCTCCAGTCACTTAGAAGTACCATTATCAATGGAAATGTTTTTTACTTTACATTTATAAACCTGTATACAAGTTAATTTTAGGGGAATAAAAAGAATGAGTACTACATACTGATATGTACAGCCTGCACATGCACACATGTCCGTGTACACACACACACACACACACACACACACACACACACAGTACTGCCAATGAGACTGATAAAATAATTTTGTAGAAAAAGTATGTCAACATTCTTTAACACAAACACACACAAGATTTTGCCCAAGACTTAATGACATGAGGAATTCTAACATGTTCAAGTAAAATTTTTAAGCATTTCTTCACATCACATCACATGAATAAACCTGAAATAACAAATGGTGCCATTTGGCTTTGAATAGACAAACCTGGAAGAACTTAGTCCTTGATCCCACTGATTCAGAGAACCTTGATCTAGCTCACAGTCCTATAGAATGTTCATAATCAATATGCAGTAACATTTCCATGGTCACGTCATCTAATATTTACAAAATATTTGAAAATTCATATATCATAATAGTAAAAGGTAAAGGGATTGTGTTATGACAAAGAATGGTATGGCAATATATAAAGAATACTCAGTAAAGGAGACTAAATCCTGAAAGAGTGGAATCATTCAATCTAGAACTTGATGTATATCGCAGGGTTATCTGAAATAACAAAGGGGTATTTAAAATATTTTTTTTCATTATAGAGGTGATCTCAGTTCACTACAGAAAATTGGAAAAATACACAAAAGCATTAAAAGATAAAATTTCTCCCTATTCCCACTACCTGGGAAGGACTTCTGGTAATAATGTCATGGTCACAACTATATTAGTCCATTTTCATGCTGCTATAAATAACTTTCCTGAGACTGGGTAGTTTATAAAGAAAGAACTTTAATTGACTCGCAGTTCCATATGTCTGGGAAGGCCTCAGAAAGCTTACAATCATGGCAGAAGGTGAAGAGAAGGCAAGCACCTTCACAAGGCGGCAGGAGAGAGAGCAAAGGAGGAACTTCCAAACACTTATAAAACCATCAGATCTTCTGAGAACTTACTCACTATCATGAGAACACCATAAGGAAAACTGCCCCCATAATCCAATCACCTCCCTCCCTCTACATGTGGGGATTACAGTTTGAGATGAGATTTGGGTAGCGACACAGAGCCAGATCATATCAACAACACCTCATCTATAAATTCCAAAACAAAAGCCTCAGAAAACCCTAGAAATGTTTCCTAAATTTGGCTTTGTTTCCCAAGCAAATTTTTTTGGCAGCCCAATCTGGTCTAACTCTCATGGAGCTTGTCTATTCCACTCTGTTAGAATATTATGTTTTGCCACAGAAATAGTTATGTGTTTATTAGAGGGTGCGACTTCAGGAACCACTGGCAGTGTTACATAATATTTAGTGTGTATATCATGTTACCTATAAAATGAAGTATATCATGTTATCTACGAAATTCCGCCAGACCAGAAAGCAGTCTGTGATTAAGCTAGTCTCTTTGAAATAGAAATTGCATATAAAAGAGGATTCTATTTTTTATTTATAATTTTTTGGCACTAAAAATTTCTATTTTTGAAATTTAAAAGTTTCTGATAAAACTTTTATCTATTTGTCGTGATAAAATAATGAAAGTCTGTATGTATCATTCCCATCTTTTAGGAAGCACATTTACAATTGTTTAAAAATTTAGACCGTGTGCTACAAATCTTATAAGATTTGTGACTTTTATTTTTGCATGTTATCTAACTTTTCTAAAACATAATTTTAATAATTGCAAAATATTTCATATTATAAATTGTATGTAACTTATTTAACAATATTCTGTTGTTGGCAAATGTATCAAAGTAACAAAACTAATCACCTAAGTGAGCTAATCTTGCCAGTTCTTCCTTGATATGTAAATGTATCAGCATCTTAAATCCTATCCAGTATAATTAGTGTTGTTCTACAAATCTAACGAGAGGAGGGAGGAGAAATCTATTCATTATCATGCTTAAGCCATTAAAGAAGTCCAAATTTAAATTCACCAGTGAGCCAAATTTCTTCTTATAATAAACTGATGAGCTAAAATAAATATTATATCCTAAAACATATTCCATTTTTCCCTAGCTGAATGAAGCTTTAGTGTAATCATATATTTCTTCAATGGCATTCTGCCAATCTAAAATTTGTATTTCCATGTTTTACCAGTACGTGATTCTTAGATACTACTGCTGATGGAATGGCTCTGTAGAATCAGAAATTCTCTGTGAATCACCAGATTAAATTATATTTGCTACAGATTCCATGTTGTGGCATTTTAGCTCACTCTTCTTACTCCTTAAAGCTGAGTATTTGCACATATTCTTACTTATAAGTGAGGGCTAAGCTATGAGTACGCAAAGGCATACAGAGTGATATAATGGACGTTGGAGCCCCCAAAGCAGGGAGTATAGACAAGGAGTGAAGGATGAAAAACTACCTGTTGGATACAGTATATACTACTTGGGTGATGGGTGCACCAAAATTGAAGACTCCACCATTATACAAATTATCCACATGACCAAAAATCACTTGCACCCCTAAAGAAAAATTAATATTTTTGAAATTTAAAAATTAGGAAAAAAAGGGTATTTGATTTGTATATGACATACATTATGTTTCTCAGTTAGCTAAATATGTGTTTAATGTTCAGTGGTCAAAGTATTTGATTAACTAAAATGCCTTCTTCCCAGTGATAGATTTTATGGTAGGAACTATCTTTTCCAGGGTCTTCAAGGAATTCCAGGCATTCCAGGTGCTCCAGGCCTGACTGGACCCCCTGTAAGTATTTGTTAAAACAATTCTACTCACAGATCATATCTGCTGAGACGATGGAAGGTGAATTAATTTTCCTCATTGCCTTTTGTTCTCTGTGCCTCTATGTAGATTGTTCAGCTCTTGCCTAGACAAGTAGCCTCATGCAAGCTCCCAGATTTTCATTTAGTATTATTTAAGGCTGCTCAGTATCCTGGGTACTTGCAACAAAATTCCACCAGACCAGAAAGCAATCTGTTATTAAGCTAGTCTGTTTGAAATAGAAATTGCATATAAAGGAGGATTCTATTTTTTATTTATAATTTTTTGGCACTAATCTTTAGAAGAGATAGTCAGATGGCACCAAAAACTTTTTTTTCTAAAGGAAAAAAAAGTATGCTAAGGATTATCAGATTTAATTTATTTTTATTCCTATGCATAAATTAAAATACCACTGTCTTAGTGAAAACTTTTACTGCCCCTCAAACACACCATCAAGGCCTTTGTGTCTTTCACTGTCTTGTTTTCCTAGAACAGAATCTTTTCCTTTTGCCAAACCCAATCTCTCATTCAAACAGAGTTTAATTCTAGAGTTGCCAGATAAAATGCAGTGCATGCAGTTAAATTTGAATTTCCGATGAACAAATAATTGTTTAGTATAAGCTCATCCCAAATATTGTGTTTTTATTTGCTAACTCTAGCAACCTAACACGTGCTTCAATTTTTCTACCTCATCCTTTCTTAGAGTTCCTATGCTGATACTCTTTACTACAACAATAAAAATGAAATTATATTTTTTAATGTTTTGAAATATGGATTTGCTATAATTAAAGTTGTGTCATGTATGCTTTCACCACAGTTATATAGAACAAACCTGGCTTTAAATTGTACCCTAAAATTAAAAGCGATGAAAAAGAGTTGTGAAAGAAACCATGAAAATTATAGCTAACTCTGTTCCCCAAGGATTAAAATTAAATTTTATTTTTCAGTGGTAAAATGCAGATCACATAACTCAATATGCACACTGTTAATTCTGCTGTCTTGAAGTATTTAAAATGGTGATCCCTACCAAAACTGTAGCTGATTTAGGAAGGCATAATGTTATGTAAATTGCCATTTAAACAGCAAGACTAGATTCTTAAATGTATCAAAAGTTCCAATTAAGGTCATTAAATGTGGTTGACCAAGGTGAAAAAGCGACCACAAATACAAATTTTACCCTACCAAGGGCCTATCAGCAGGATACAGCTGCTGTATCAGGCAGAAGAAATACAAGCTTTTAGGGCTTATTTAATTAGGATCAAATGACCTTCAAAATGTGTAAGTTTTAGTAACCAACTTCCAATACCCTTTGGCCATTTAACTGTTGTTTCTGTGTTTTATAGGGCTTATTGGGAAGAACTGGACATCCTGGTCTCACAGGAGTAAAAGGTGAAAAGGTACAAAGGAAAAGCCTCACTTACCATCCAAATTGGGGCTTGGGGTGGGAGCAGGATGAGACTCTTCACAGAGAGAGCCATAAAATCAAGCAAAGCCTGAAAGCAGAAATGATGGCAGGGAATAGCTATTTTTGTAGTGAACTTGGAAGAACATAGGTCCAAAGGTTGTTCTAAACACAGGAGATATTTTCCTAGGAGAAAGGATAAATAAAACATTGGTGCCATATAACAAAAGTTCAGGCTGGATTCAGGATCCTGGGCAACCACCTATGTGGAAGGATGGGGTGGGGGGAGCCTCCTGAAAGGATGCAAGTAATGCAGTGTGTACCAGGGAGCTACACCCACAGGAGCTATGTCAGTTTTCTATGACAAAATACCATAGTTGGAGTGGCCTATAAACAACAAATATTTATACATATCTGGAGTGTGAGAAGTCCAAGATTAAGGTGCTGGCAGAATCAGTGTCTGACAGAGACTGTTTTCTTGTTCATAGATGGCACCTACTAGCTGTGTCCTCACATAGTAGAAGGGTGACCAAGCTCCCTTGGGCCTCCTTTATAAGGGCACTAACCCTTTTCATGAAGGCTCCACCCTCATGACCTAATCACCACCCAAAGTCCCCACCAAAAACTCCAGACCAGTAGGCTGGCTCTCAGGACCAAGATTCCAGTAACTAAAGAGCTTGCCAAGACAGTCTCGAAGTTCTGTTCCTAGACAGTCATGCGGAGAATTCACTGAAGAACCAGGGTAGCTTATTTCCTGGGAGATCAGTTACTGAACAGATGGGTTACCATGGTCAGAAAGGAGGAACAGCAATAGAAGAGTCTCAGAGAGGACACCACACAGCTTCACATATTCATCCTATTTAGGATCTAAATTGGCCCTATTGCCCTAGTCCAGGCAGAGCCAGAAAATAAGTGAAATAAACCTAGATATTCAGATTAGAGAAATAAGAATCAAGAGTCCACATGTGCCACTCAAGCAGCTTCCACCCACTCAACAGGACACAAGTTCCCTGACCAACATGGAACATAATGACATCTAGGAGCAAATGAATCCCGACACATTTTAAAGAAAACAATGCCTTTATTCTAGATAGTCTCCACACATTTTTTTCTGATTTTATTCTAAGGAGCTTGTCCTACCCCACTAGCCTTTTTTCTCTGTTCTCTATGGAAATTATTCAGTCATAGACTTGCCTTTGAAGTTAATGGGAATTCCACACTGAGAGGAGCTTTGGGGTACAAATGAGAGTGAAGATATGACTTTTAATTGTGCCAGGGGAAAAAAAAGTCAGTAGGTACATATTTTTCCTTATTTGTTGACTCTTGAGAACTATGACATCATTCTTTGAAGGACACTGCCAGTTGTCAGCACAATATAACATGTCTTAGAGAGATAGCCACCATCAAGCAGTTTGGGAAAAGATACAATATGTTTGTTCTTTGTCACATATTCTCAGGCAGAAGCATTGCAAGAAAAACTTTACAGTTTATTTTTATTGATAAACATACAAACAAAAGATTTTATGATACTTTATTTTGTTACTAAAAAATGGGAGGGTATTGAAATGAAGTCCTTATTACATTTATGGAAATGGACTAAACTCCCTCAAAATGCTTGGACATTGTGAGTAGAAGTTTTACTCTATCTGAATTCTTTTTAGTTAACCATGTCTTGCCATTTCCCCTGTTATAGACAGACTTAAAAGATTTTATGAGGCTATTATTCTAAGAGAAAAGCAGAGTTATAGGAAGAACTGCTGAGAGACACCAGAGGGACTTCAATAGCTCTGCTTATTATGGACCGATAAACACCTATGGTTTGTAAAAATAAAAGTGAAATACATTTTTCAGCTTTCAACTTGAATTCATTTTCACAAATTCCATTTTCAGTCTGCTTCTCCTGTAGGACTAAGACTGTTTAAATTGTACAGACCATTTGCTTTAAACAGTGCTATACCACAGTTACTTCTGTTCAGGCATATGTGTCTGACTTGGGTGTAAAGTCAGATATTAATTTAGGAAATGGAAGATGAAGCTTCTCCTCCTGCAGACACAACAACACAGGTTGTGATTTTTTACTTTGGTCAAATTATGTGGATGTCCCCTCTGGGTCCCATAAATGAAGGTGGTAGAAATGAGGCTCAAAGTGAGGGCTGACTCAGAGTCACAATCCCAGAGCCCACTGCCTGCTTGCAGGAGAGTTCCACATGGGTAGAGTTCCCTCAGCTGCACTGGAAGTCCAGGACATGATCACCTGCGTTGTCTGGCTCCAACTGAAAATAAGCTTCATCTCTAGAGCTCACCTAGTGAGAATCTGAATGGGTATGGAAAAGGCATTTACCTTTCCTGCAGTGGGTATAGGAGAGAGCCAAGCCAAGCTGAATGAGAGAGCCAAGCTGAGTAACACCACAGGGCTGAAACAGCATGGCAAGGCATACTGATTTCAGAAGATGGCTGTCTGATAAATTTCAGAAGATAGTTTGTAAACTTGGGATAGAAATGTCTCCACCGCTGATACTGGTCTATATATCCCTTGCAGGGCAGCGAGGGACCCCCTGGGAAACCTGGACCACCTGGACCACCTGTGAGTGTTCTAGACTTAAAATTCATGTGTTTGCTTAAGACTTTTTAGAACTCAGAGGTAAGTCTACATTTAGATGTTTTCAAAGATAAAAGTCTTCCGAATTTTGTGTATAAATATAAATGATAGCCAATGTAGCTTTAAAGAGACCTGATTTGTTCCCCCTTTGGCTCAGCCGCAATATGCAATGCTCAGATTTGCATACTGAGGGTCTCCCCATCTTGGATTTAGGAACCTGGGTTTGTGCTCCGACTCTCCACTTCCTCCCTCGGGGCCCTGGGAAAATCATTTAACCTCCATATGCTTCATTCACAGAAAAGAGAAGGGCCAGAAAACATAGTTCCTTTCCTCTGATGCGAGTTGGTAGAAAATCTGATATTATGCTGTATGTGTTCATTCCCATTCATAATGTCTGAGATGTAAGGAAACTCTATTTATGTAGCGCCTAGTGAACAAAAAGTACCAGAGCCATCGGTGTTTTTATTATTGTGATTGAGACAGATGCGCCCTCAGTTAGGGAAACTGGAGAGGAGCCTCTCTCTGTGGCAAGTCTGCCCTCATGTGGGGCCGCGGTCGAATCGCAGCCGAACAGAGCTGAGGTTCACGCCAAACACGCTTTTCCACCCCACCTCTCTGGTGAGCCAAACTCACCAGAGAAAGGGCAGAATGGACCGTGACTTTCTAGAGACAATGAGGATTATTATCAGTCTGCATGCAGTTGCATGCTTTGTACACGTAAATGAAGAGATTAGCACTCTATTTCCTAAACTTGTTTTTTAAATCTGTTCATCTGTGTTAACTGCCCTTTTCCCTTGACAAGAAAGCAGGACAGAAAGTATTTAAGGTTCAAATCCTAAAATTCACTCCTTCCCCAGTGGGCAGAAAAGCAAATATAACATGAGTTCATGAAAGAAACCTATAATTTTATAATGCACTTAAGATATCTTTGTCTTCCCTCTGAATTCTCCAAAACCATGCATCCTTCAAAACACAGATTAAATGTTGTCCTCTCTGGGAAACCTCCTTTGGAAATCTCAGATGAAAATATCCTTTGTCTCTCCAGAATGTAGCACACTAAAATATTCAGTCACTGTCAGATGAATGAGTGAAATAATAAAGTAATAAATGGATGGAGCATTTTTCTTCCATCACTAGTGTTTTGAAGATGCATGCAAATTGTGTTCACAGAACACCACTGGCCACCATCATACAGAAACAATAAAACAGTGACTTCAGCTCTGCAACTGACATGTGAAAATTGCAGAAAAGGCAGATTTGATTATTGATTCTATAGAAATGTTTAAAAAGAAAGACAAAAGATCTCAACTAAAATTTTCATATGCAAATTTTTTCTAAATGCTAAAATGTATGATTTTTTAAACCATAGAATAACTTTTCCTTTAAGTGTTGGTTACTCTAGGAAATGTCAACTTTTATCAAGTTGTTCTTATTCTCCTTTGTCCTAAAGAATTTATTTTTGTAGAAACATCCACACAGGTTTGTGGATAACGTCATCTCCCCATTTACCTTAATTTTCTATTTGGTATGAAGAGACTGTGGAAAAAAATTACTTTTCAGCAGCCAGATTGCTCCCTATTCACATCTTCATCAGCACTACAGCGTGATAGCCTGCAGGTCAGCAGGCTGTAAACAGTTAGTACAAATTGACAATTCAGAAACTGAATTTTAATGAGCAAATATTTTCCTCCAAATGCGTTAGTGTCTCATCTGTCAAACCTGAACATTAATCAAACCCCAACTTAACGTGTCTGTGTGTTCCAGGTGTAGCTCACACTCCCTTTTCATTTCTTTCCCTGCGTTTGTTTTGGAAAAGCTAAAAATGGAAACATTGTATTATTTATTTAAAGTATTAAACTCTCTTTCTAAAATAGAATAGAAACAAATACAAAAATAAAAAACAGAACAGGAATAGTCTCATTTGGTAAAATGATAAAATGTAGAGATGCAAAGTATTAAATTACAAGAATAATTCTGTATCTCACTTCTTTCCTAAGGGTATTCCATTCAATGAAGGAAATGGCATGAGCAGTTTATATAAAATTCAGGTATTTATATTATATTTGCAATTACTTAAAATCATTTTCCAGTTTTAGACTGCTATAAATTCTTCTCATCATTCTCTTTTTCTTTTCTTTTTCTTTTGAAGGGAGGTGTGAATGTTCCCAGTTACCCAGGGCCACCCGGTCCTCCTGTAAGTACAGTTGTTTATCACCAAACACACCTTAGTTGAGCAATCACAATGAAAAATAAACACTAAAAACTTCCTAAGCTCACTGAAAAATGCATGTTGCAAATGAAGCCAAATTTTGCAGCAGGAAATAAGTATAACCAATTTTTTAAAAATTGAGAAAATGTATGCAGCCAAAATAATGGAAAATAGCACTTTTCATAGTGCTGTCATTTTTTTCAAAGAACTAAATCAATATCCAAGCAATCACTTTTATGACATTTTCATCAAGTTATATTTATTCATCTTATTCCTCAAATTCAAACTGTAATTAAAGCAAAACTTGCTAATATTTTTATGTGTATTCAAGCAAATTGGACAACAGTGTTTCTTATTCTGTAACATTGCTTTGGTCATTATTTGAAAAATGACTTTCCATGTTTCTCTTACAGGGCCCGAAAGGCGATCCTGGCCCAATGGTATGAATGAATGTTCCCATGTTTTGTGTCATTTAGAATATTGGTCTTTGCTAAGGTTTGAAAGAAAAGCATCAGGCAAAATGGCCTGCCTTCTTAGGTGTTCATCAATTAACATGTTGGAGGTGACAAGCAGGCCACAAAAGGAATGCCAGCAATGTGTTCTCTATTTCTAAGATGCATTAGTTCTGATGCTGTCACTGCCCTTGAGGTTCGTCTCTTTCCATCAGTGTGTTTTTAAAATCATCTTGTGATGGAGGAAGGCACATATAAAGCTCTAATAAATGGGACACTTTCTTCTAATAGCCCTCTTCCGATGATTGATTCAATTTTAAGAGGATTGTGGAAAAGAAATACTTACTGGAAAGAAATCCCTTAATATATCTGCCATCTCTGCAACAAAAATAGGAAGGAACTGTTTGTTTGCTTTAAACATCTAAGGCAATTATTCTGCAGAAGATATATTTTGTCATAAACCTGCTTATTAGGAGGAATGTATCAGGAGGTTACACTCAACACGGAAGGAGATCATGTCCTCCAGCCGCCTAAAGGACAATAATTGTTCTCAGCATCTTTCTCACCCATGGAGCCTCACTGTAAAAGTTCTGCCAAATTCAATTAGATGCCCTTTATTGCTGGACATTTTTTCCTGTCATGTCCTTTTCAAGTATATGTTCCATCCTTCATGTTTCATTTGTATATCTTTTAACCTTTGGGTATATACTTGAAACTCAAATATACCTAAAGCTGAAATAAATTTTTAAACTACATTCCATTGCCATGTGAAAAAAATGTAAAGCCCTTTCATTATAGTACAGTTTGTTAAAACTCAGTGAATACATTTTAAACCAGCAAAGGGACAAGCCATATCAAGTAATGTTTTTATGTCTAAAAACATATTTTAAAGAGATGCATTTAAAGAACTGTTTGTTTTTGTTATTGGGCAATATATAATAAAAGCCAAATTTTTGTCCCTGAAAGCATTATTTTAACTAGTAAGGATCATATTCTGAACCCCATTACAATTCAGAGTTTCCTTTATTTTATTATTTGTGCTACATATGCTGCATTCTAATTTTAATTTTCTTACATCCTGTTGATAAAAATTTCCTCCTGGTCTTTTCCTCTCATATTCATACACAGAAAACAGCTTCTCTGAATCATTTAAGAGCACCTAGGCTTCTCACTGACTTTTTTGGAACTTTCTTTGAAGTTCTTGCATTAATAACTGCAGATTAAGGAAAGAACTTTTTAAGTACTGTAAGAAAGGAAAAATTATAATTTAATGGCATTGGAAAGTGGCTGGCAACAAAAAAGTAGACCTATTTGAGTAGAATTTGAAGAGATTAGTCTTCAAATTTCTTAGCTGCAACAAAAGATAAAGAATAAAAACAGATTGAAGGGTTTTCCTTGTTTTTAGAGATGTTAATTAAGTGAGTGGAGCACAAAAACAGAAAAATGCAATCATGAAATTAAATACACATTTAGTGTACACCAGGCACATCCTAGATAAAACTTTGAAGTTACTCTTTTGGGTTCTGTGTCAGCACCACCATGCAACTCTCATCATCTCCCACCAGCTGCCCTGTAGGGAAAAATAATACTTCATGCCATAGAAATAATCCAGGAATGATAGAATTGTAGCTCACACAGCAAACACTTGGGAAGTCTTTTTGAGGTGGGAAATTTACTCTTCTAACGTTCTTCAAATCCCATGACAATAGATCTGCCCCACTATTCCTAATCTTCTCTATAAACCTTTCTAGAGGAATGTTACCCTTAATTGAGTTTATTGTCTTCTGAGGTGCTCCATTTTGTTCCTTTGGTATTCAGTGTATAAGTGATCTTTAATTAAATATTTAATTATTAGCTACTTTCAAACAAATATTAATTGATTGAGCACCTTCTCTGTCCTAAGGACTGTTGAGAATGTAAACAAAGAGAATCAAAGAGTGTATTTCCTTTGTCAGCAACCTACTGCCTCTTCTACAGAGCTTTATGCAGAACAGAATCTGAATTTTTTTTTTAATCAATTGTCAAGTTACAAATTAGGGGGCATTTTAAAACATTTCTGAAGCATACAAAGCATATCAAGTCATATGCCCACTCATTAAGTATTCTGTAATAAGGGCAATGTTATAAATAATAATGAAGTTATAGCCTTGATAATATTTTTGAAGCAGATTGGAATTATGTATGCAAAAATACATGTACAGAGAATACAATTAGAAAGCTCCTGTTTCTTTGTGATTATGTCTAAAGCATCCAGTGTCCTAAGAAAATATTTGCAGTGAACATTAATTTATTAACAGGAAGGCATCAAACAACTTCCTACTTTAGCTCTTTTTTAACTTAAAGCCCTAATGCAAGCTTGTCCAGCCCATGGTCCGTGGACTTTGAATATGGCCAAACACAAATTTGTAAACTTTCTTAAAACATTAGGAGATTTTTTGTGATTTCTTTTTTTTTTTTTTTTTTTTTTTTTTAGCTCATCAGCTATCGTTAGTGGTAGTGTATTTTATTGGAAGACAATTCTTTTTCTTCCAGTGTGGCCCAGGGAAGCCAAAATATTGGACACCCCTTCCCTAAAGCTTTTTTTTTTGTTCAAAGTTAGCAACTTCCTTCACCATAGCTTTTCCCAATTTGTTCCTTGAGGACTTACAGGCTCCAGCTAGCCTAGGACCATACACTAGAAAATGTAAAGATTTTTAAAAATAGGAAACACTAACCTACCCCCTTTCAGTGACTCATCAACTTGAGCAATAACTTTTAGAGTTATTGGAGATATTGTTCCTGGGGTCAACCTCTTAAGCATTCACAATTCTTGTCCAGCTGCAGAGAATATTTATAAATGATAAACTCTGCTTTGAGTGCTCCATCTTCATCTACTCTGAAACAGTTTATTCTTATTCTCTGAAAATCTAGCAGCACCAGGTAGCACAAACTGGCAAACTTTATTAAAGCCCCATCTTTCATTCTGGTTCTTATTGAAATTGGAGTTATTACTGAGCAGAGGGATTCATTCTGCTTAGAGTCTCAATCAGAATAAAAACGATTAATCAGAAAATATACCTCTCTGGAGAATAGCTTTTATTCTGTAACTATTTTCAAACACCAAATGCAATGATACATTGCTTTAAAATAGAGCATATCATTTCCTTGCTAAATTACACATCAATGTTTGGGATGGGAAGGTTAAGCAAAAAATATCTTTGCTTTGGAAACCAATGCTTAAAAACCTTGTGATTATTGCTCCTGCATTTTTTCTGTTCATATTTAACAGGGAGAGCCTGGTGCAATGGGATTGCCAGGATTAGAAGGATTTCCAGGTATAAAGGTAAGCACAGAAGTTAGAAATGTGTTCATTTATTCAACACTGAAATTGTTTACCGAGCACCTAAAGTGCCAAAAACTGTTTTAGATTTAGGGATATATAAAGGAACAAAACAGACCAAAATTTCCATACTTGTGGGACTTATATTCCAGCAAAAGGATATAGAAACTAAAAGAATAAACATTTTAAAATACTTTTTATTGTTGGGGCTATGGAAAGAAAGAAAAAGTAGAATGGGTTAAGGAGGACTAGGAGTGCTGAGGGGGTAGGAAGGTAATATCTGAGCAAAGACCTGAAGGAGGTGAGAGGGAGCCCCAAGTCTCCTCTAGTCTGGAGGAATAATGTTCCAGGAAGAGGAAGCTGCAGCTCTAAAGACCCTGAGACATATGATTTCCTGATGCATCCAAAGAGACCAGGGGAGGGAGTGAGGGGATAGTCGTAGGAGATGAGGTCAGAGAGGCCAGGTAGAGGTGAGAAGTGGCCTTGTCATATAGAGCAGTGCTACTCAAGCTATAGCCAGTGGAGAACCAGTGCCAGTCTACAGACCCTTTGTTATGGGTTCTGTGGCAATGTTAGTACAGAGACTGAGAGTAAGCACCTAAAAACAAGTCGAATCATTTGTCTAAAATTGTCTGGCAAGCATGTGACAGTAGAATTATCTTTGTTCATTATATATTAGAACATAGATAAGAGATTGCTCTTTCACCACAGGAAGTTTGAGAAGCACTGATAAAGAGGCTTAGCAGCCATTGCAAGGCCTTTATCTTCCACTCTGTTATGCAGAGCCATCGGTGATTTCTGAGTAGTGGCGTGAGGAAACTTGCAGCCAGAGGGAGTGCAAGGGTGGAGGTAGGGAAGCTAGTTAGAAGATAGCCAGTAATTCGGGTGCCAGTTGATGTTGGCTCAGATCAGAGCAGAAACAGTGGAGATGGTGAAAATGCCTGGATTCTAGATATATTTTGAAGGTGGCACTGATAAGATTTTCAGATTGATTGGATTATTAGAGAATAAAGAGGAGTCAAAGACGACCCTCAGTTTTATGACCTGAGCAGTTTGCAAAATAGGACGGACGTCATCTGAAATGAGGACAGCTGTGATGAGCAAGGCCTATTTTGAAGGGATGGAATTATCAGGAGTTTAATTTTGTACGAGACCAAACTTGGAGATATCTGTTAGACAGCAAAGTGAAGGTATTGAGTAGGCAGTATGATATAAAAGTATGGAGTTTGGAAAAGAAGCCTAAGTGGAGATATAAATTTGGCTGTTCTAAGCATAGAGATGTTGTCTTAAAGCCAGGAGACTAGATAAGATTACCAAGGGAATGACAGTAGACTTTTTAGAAAGAGAAAAGGGTCAAAGATGGGGCCCCGAGGCCCTCCAGCATTAGGAGATTAGGAAGAAAAGGAGGAAGGAGCAAGGGGGACTAAGAATTAACCAGGGAGGTAACAGGAAAACGTGGTATCCTACAGTCCAAGAGGGAATAATGAATCAATGGGAAAGGGGTGATCACCTGTCTCAAATACTGCAGATAGGTCAAGTAGAATGGGGATGGGGCCAAGTAGAATGGTCAAGTATTGAACATTGGATTTAGCAATATAGAGGTCATGGGTGACCTTGACCACAGAAATTATTGTTTCACTATATTGTAGGAGCAACTGTGTACTTGAATGGATTTAAGAGAGAACAAGGGAAAAAACAGAGACAGAAAGTCAGTATAAATAATGCTTACAGAGTTCTGCTGCAAAGGATAGCAAATAAATAAGCCAGAGGCTGCTAGAGGAAGTAGGGTCAAGATTTTATAAGTTATATTTTGAAGATGATAGAAATACTAGATTGCTTATATGCTAAAGGAATGACCCAGTAGAAAGGGGGAAGATAGGGATGATATGCTGGAGAGAGAGGAGAGAATGCTGCACCAATGTCTTTTAATAACCTAGAGGGAAGGGGACCTAGTGCATAAATGAAGGGTTTGGCTTCAGAGAGGATAGTTTATCTACAGTAAAAGGGGAGAAAGCAGAGTATGGGGGCAGAGGTTGATAGGTAGGAAGATGTATTGGATAGAGTCTACAGAAGTTGTTTTCCGATTGCTTAAATTTTCTCAGATAAAGAGGAAGCAAGGTCATTATCTGAGAGCAAGGTAGAGAAAGAGGTTGGGAATTTAAAGAGAAGGTCCTCTAGGAAAGAGAGAGGGTTCAGGGCCCACAGAAGTGTGATGACCGCTCAGCCCTAGTGACCCTCTTGAGGTTTATGGTCATGAACTAAAGTGAGACCTCTCAATAAGACTATGTGTGCTGGTGGGGCATAGTGGCTTACACCTGTAATCCCAGCACTTTGGGAGGCTGAAGCAGGCAGATCACTTGAGGTCAGGAGATCAAGACCAGCCTGGCCAACATGGTGAAACCCCATCTCTACTAAAAATTAGCTGGGTGTGCTGGCAGGTGCCTGTAATCTCAGCTACTCATGAGGCTAAGGCAGGAGAATCACTTGAACCCAGGAGGTGGAGGTTGCAGTGAGCCAAGATTGTGCCACTGCGCTCCAGCCTGGAGGACAGAATGAGACTCCGTCGCAAAAAAAAAAGAAACAACAAAACGAAAACACCCACATTTGCTTGTCCAGCCACATTCAGATATTCAGGTAAAGGCACAGAATAGAAGGGGAATTGGGACAACAATGTTCTGCTTTTGACAGGTGAGTACTAGAAGGAAAAATGGGACAAGATACTTACTAGCTTATTGGCATACACAAGGGAATTATTATAACAAGAAACCATGGAATTTAACTAGGCAGAAAAGAAGGAGAAGTCATCCAGGGAGTGAAAGATAATCAATTTGTACCATCAGTGGATTAGAGTTTAGTGGTTCAGGGTACTCAAAGAGTCAGTTAGAATGATGTGGAATGGTAGCCCACAGTGGGAATGCATGAAATTGAGATTATGGATGGGCAGTAAATATTTTCATTGACAAAGTGTCAAGTGTAACTATGAGAATAAGAGGCAAGTTCATTAGGGGATAGTGGTTAAGGAATAAGAGATGTGAGACATGCAAATGTTTTACTGAATGAAAAGTTGAAGTATATTAACTTCAAAAATGAAAATTTCATTATTCAAAAGGAACAGAGGGAAACTGATGCGTATTGCCTGTTTATGTCCTTTACCCATGTTTCTATTAGTTATTTTTTTCTTTTTGATGATGGTTATGCTTCATATATTAAAGACATTACATCTATCTTATGTGTTGGAGTTTTTATCCTAGTTAGTCTTTCCCTTTCATTTTTATGTTTAATCTCATTATAAATATAACCTTAATGTAGTCAAATCTAACATTATTTTTCCTTATGATTTCTTGTTTTGCTTTTATGCCCAAAATGACCACTTTTATTTTCAACCAAGATCAGACTGTCACTAATATATTCTTTGAGCTTTTTTATAGTTTATATTATTTTATTTTTATATAAATTGATGTGGAATTTATATGAGATATAATGTAAAGAGAAGAATTAAATTTTTTTTCAAAGAAATTATCCAATTAGCACTATTTGTTAAATAAAATTCTATTATAAGTGCTGGTATGTTTCTGATATTTCTATTATAATATATGGATATGCTGCTTAATCTTATGCCAATATTCCATTATAGCTTTATTTATTATATGTTTAAATATTGGTAGCACTAGTATCTCTTCTTTTAATTTTTTTATCCTCTTAGTTATTATCCTGAGTAAACTTTAGTATCATTTGATCAAACTGCAATTTTGTAAGAATTGCATTGAATTTATAAATTAGTTTAGTTAGCAATGACACCTTTACAACATTGTCTTACTCTCCAAGAACAAAGCATATCTCTTCATTAAATCAAGTCTTTTATGTTCCTGAGTAAAGTTATAACTTTTTTTAATTCCGTTTTTACCCAACAAAATTGCCATTTTATTATCCCATATATAGTCATTAGTATTTTTAGCATTGTCAGGTTTATCTAAAATATCACATTGCCTCTTAAAAAGGAGTTGAGTCACTCTGTTGTACAGATTCAATTCAAGTGATCTTCTCATTGACCAAATGAGAACTACAAATCATTAGTTGTAGATCATTTTATTCTAACTC
Source organism: Alouatta palliata (assembly GCA_004027835.1). Lineage (NCBI taxonomy): Eukaryota > Metazoa > Chordata > Mammalia > Primates > Atelidae > Alouatta > Alouatta palliata. The sequence continues at coordinate 76,305 of PVKV010003585.1, read as the reverse complement.
TACATCCTATGAGACAAGGATAGGAAAAGCTTTTTGGAAGACACTCAAAGTGCTTAATCATTTAAGTAAGAGTAATGATCTTTTGAATATGTGGAATAAAAATGTTGACTGGTTTTAGCTATAAGTATGTATGGGGACATTAAAATAGGTCACAGAAATTATAACATCTATGCTTGTTTTCATTAAGACTATTACTTAAGCTTTATGGAAAATAAAAAAGCTGTAACAAGTTCAATTGGCAGTTGGCCACTCAGTTTGTTATTTTCCCATCTACACACTAGCTTCACCCCAGCTAATATTGATAACACCAGATCCAAAGGAAAACTTTACCAAATCCAAATTATTATTTGAGAATTAATTTTATAAGTAAAGACTTCATAGATGTTATTATAAGTAGCAATATTTTTAAATCCCAACAGGGAGATCGAGGCCCAGCAGGTCCCCCGGGAATAGCAGGAATGTCGGTAAGTTCAAATTATTTCACATCGTTTTCACAGGTAAACAGTTCTATCTCCACGATACACCTGTGGCCAGGGATCAAGAAGGGCAGGAGAGCATGCGATAACTCCCATGGCATGAGGTTCCTGACATTCTAGTTTCATAAATAACACCACCTGTATTTTCCACCTCCAGAATCCTCTATTTCGTATTTTTTTTGTTTTTTGTCCTCTTTTTTTTTCTTCCCAAGTCACTTTCATATAGGGGAGAGGAAACCCAGTTATTATACATTAATTTATGAGCACAGCTCTGGAAAGTTCATTGTGTTTCTCTATTCTTGTCATATTTCAAGGTTTCTCAATCTTCAAAAGACAGAGTTCTTATCCTCAGGCATGTACTTCAAGTTCCTTGTATTAAGTTGCAATCTGCCTGAGTTATTCCTTAGCTAGATGTTATTAGCAGAGTTTTATTGCTGCTAATGTTTCCTCGTAAACTAGCCCTTCAATCCTCTCAATCATTTTTGTTGCTCTCTGGTGTCAAATGTTTTAATCTCATCAAGGTCTTTTCAGATGAATAGGAAGTGCTCTAGGAAAGGTTGAAATTATTTCTCTGAGCCCTGGAGATCATTCTGATCTTCATTCATGATGCTCTAATTAAAATTTTGTAGTCACGCTTTATGAAAAGAGACCATTTATCCTCTTGCTAGGTGCCCCTGCCTGGCAGGTCCAGGATAACATTACAGGAAAGTCAGTGAAAATCATGGGTTTGTATCACAAGAACATAAGAAAAATAAGATAAGGGCCCTACCATCACCACCCACAGTTACCCCCTGAGATCTCCTGACACCCAACACCACTCAAAGCCCTGCCCATTACCCACTGCCATCCCACAGAGTGCTCAGAGCCACTCTACATCACTCCATTAATTTCTAACCACACAAAACAGAGTACCAACCATCGTCTGCATCTTTCGTAGACAATGTCATTCTCTTACTTAGCCATTATAGATCAAGTCAAATATTCATATGACTGTAAAATTAACATGAAAATATCCTCTTTAGAAACTCCTTCCAAATTTTTTATAAAAGGAAGTATTCTTGAAAGTTGACTACACACTGAATTTTATTCCCTCACCACTGCCCCACTCTCTACCATTCCCAGCAACATATTTGGAAATCAGTTTCTGGAAGTATCCTTAGAGAACCCTTACAACCTATTCCTCTTATACTCACATCCTGTGATTTGAATTTGTGTTTCCTTGTGATATAATAAAGTTTAATTTTTTCATTGTATTCACTCAGGTGTGTCTACATATTACATTTTGCTATTATCTTAAATTAAGCTTATCTTCTAGGAAAAAATACTGGCCACCATTGAAAGTATTTAAAGACGTGCAACAGTGGCAACAGGCAATCCAAATGAGAAATTCCAAATATGTTTTTCAAAGAGGCAGCATTATTTAGATAAGGGGCTAGCCTGCCACTTATTTGTATGTCTAAGATCTGATATATTTACTAACAAAGCAGTTTTCATATGTCATAATTAAAAGCATTAACTGACTAGGCACGGTGGGCTCACACCTGTAATCCCAGCACCCTGGAAGGCCGAGACGGGCAGAACGCTTGAGCCCAGGAGTTCAAGACCAACCTGGGCAACATGGCAAAACTCTGTCTCTGCAAAAAGTACAAAAATTAGCTGGGCACCTTTAGTCCCAACTACTCGGAGGCTGCGGTGGGAGGATCACTTGAGCATGGAAAGTGAAAGTTGCAGTGAGCTGAGATTGTGTCACTGCACTCCAGCCTGGGCAACAGAGCAAGACCCTGTCTGAAATAATAAAATAACACCATTGACTGACAATTACAGAAATAGGAAAGGGTAAAGATTTTACATACTACAAATATGTTCAGTTAAAGATACATATTTGGTTTTTATAACTGGCCCTTCTGTGGCTCAGAAGATAAAACAATGGTGATGGCTAGATGACAATGTGAATGCACTTGGTGCCACTGAAGTGTACACTTAAAAATAGTTTAGATGGCTAGGCGCGGTGGCTCACACCTGTAATCCCAGCACTTTGGGAGGCCAAGGAGGGCAGATCATGAGGTCAAGAGACCAACACCATTCTGGCCAACATGGTGAAACGTGGTCTCTACTAAAAATACAAAAACTATCCGTGCATGGTGTCAGACACCTGTAATCCCAGCTACTTGGGAGGCTGAGGCAGGAGAATTGCTTGAACCTAGGAGGCAGAGGTTTCAGTGAGCCAAGATTCCACCACTGCACTCCAGCCTGGTGACAGAGCAAAACTCTGTCTCAAAATAAAAAAAAATGGTTTAGATGGTAAATTTTAGTTTATATATATTTTACCATGATACAAAATTTTTTTGAAAAATGGTGATTGTTCTAGTCGAAGCAGGGGTGATGCCTGCCCACGCAGACATGCTGGTCTTTCAGCTCATTACCAAAGGAACCCAATCCTGCTCTTCCTAGAACAGACCAGTCTATCCCTTTCCGGTGTGTACAGGACTATCCACGGATTCCCCCTAGAGCTTCTTGCTTTGCCTTTCTCTGATGATGGCATGTGGGTTTACAGGAGGGAGTGCCTGTGAGTGCTGGTGGTGGGGTGGACCCTCCAGTCAGCATGTTGTCCCCCAGATGCTCTGAGTTCTCTGCTGGTCCTACCTGACCTTAGGGATGACTTCCATCAATGTCCCTGATCTCTATGTCTCAGATCTCAAGACCGGAGCCCTCCATACCTGCCATGTCCTACACTAAGACCCTTCAGGACGTTGGCCTTCTCAATTCTAACACATCTTCCTGCTCAGGCCCCCAACAACTTTAGCGCATGCAATCTATGGGGAGTCAGGGATGCTGCCTCCAACTTTGTGTCTGCCTATCTTTGCCGTTCAGCATCGCATCTGTACCTGTGGAGGGATCTCCTTCCAGAATTCTAAGCAGCAAGTGGGAAAAAAATCTCCCTTCTTTTCATATTTCTCCAAAACCTACTTGGCTTTCTAAGGTCTCAGCCCCACACCTATATCCCACATTGTCTGTGTTTCCCAGTCACATTAGGTCCAAGGGACAGTAGGTGGTTCCTTCTCAGAGGCAACCTCACAAGCCTTGCCTGCACACTTTGGCCTCATGTGCTACCAGTCTCCGCTAGGCCATCTGCCCCTCTTGTCCCTCCCTGTGGTCTGTCTGCTCCAGGATCTCCCTGTTGTCAGTCATCCAAGCCATGGTGTATTGACACAAACTGATCTGTTTCTTTTCCTGTCAACAAAATGTGACTTTTCAAATCAAACATGATTTTTTCAGGTTGTCTTATGAACTTAAAAACCCTCTTGTGAAACTCAAACCCTAGAAAAAAACTTCTTTGATGCTTTGTGCCCATTTTTCCATCCCCAAAGTAAAGAAGAGCTGCCAGGAAAATAAGCACAAGAGAGATTTCCAATAATGAGGCTATTTTGGTGTAGTATTTTCAAAAATATTCTCCTCTCCTATCCTCCACCATCCACACAAATATATATTCAGAGAACTGTACCCCAGTCTGAACCTTATGGCCTGCAGAGTTAACTATATCTTTCCCAGACTCTGTCCCCTTAGAAATGCCACTATTATTTATTTATTTATTATTTTTATTTATTTATTTATTTATTTTTTGAAATAGAGTCTTGCTCTGTCACCCAGACTGGAGTGCAGTGGCATGATCTCGGCTCACTGCAACCTTCGCCTCCCTGCAACCTTTGCCTCCCGGGGTCAAGTGATGTTCCTGCCTCAGCCTCCTAGGTAGCCAGGATTACAGGCACATGCCACCATGCCTGGTTAATTTTTGTATTATTTTTAGTAGAGACAGAGTTTCACCATTTTGGCCAGGCTTGTCTCGAACTCCTGACCTCAAGTGATCTGCCCACCTCAGCCTCCCAAGTGCTGGACTTCCAGATGTGAACCACGGTATCCGGCCAGAAATGCCACTTTAATTTGGAGAGCGACAGCATTGGGAGCATTTTAAACCCAAGGATGGGGAAGAGAAGCGCATGGTGTCATTCAGCAATTTGGCTCCTAACATTTCTCTTCAATTTGCCTTGCCAGGGAAAACCTGGTACCCCAGGGCCCCCAGGAGTTCCAGGGGAACCGGTGAGTTGGCAATTAAAAACTCTCTTGGGAAACTCAAATCCTAGAAAAAAATTTTCATGACTGTTGTACTTGTGTTGTACTTGCATGCAGCTTTAAAACGTTTCTTGGTAATTAATTTGTGTCTGTGGATGTGTTTATAGGGTGAGAGAGGACCTGTTGGGGATATAGGTTTCCCTGGACCAGAAGGACCCTCAGGAAAGCCAGTAAGTACTTCTTACTGCTTAAAATATGCCACCTAAAGAAAAGCTCTAACATTATCTCCTCATCTACTGCCTCAGAAATTCTGAGATTTGAATAAGCGGTTTCGAAGGACTAAGAAAATTGTGCAGATGGATTTTGATGGCATGGACTGGAGTTCTTACTGAGTTCCCTAGATATGTGTGTGGTATCTTTATGTCTTAAACAGTGTTGAAAACAGTGAGAGTTTTAAGTGTCAGGAAATCTGACTCATTATTTCTTAAGCCTAATGTTTTCAACAAACTTAAAGAAAATATAATAGCCTGCCACATCTTAAAGTACAAAGAAACCAAAGACTTATAGATATAATACCTGTATGTTTAGCTAAATCCTAAAGTAGAAGCTATTTTCTCAAATTTCCTCCTTTATGTACAGGACTTGTTCTTACACTTTCATAAATCACTACTGGCAAATGTCTCATCCCCTTGTGTCCTAAAAGACCTCTTGGTTACTGATCTGTGGTATTGATGTGACATTGTAACAATCATTCTGACTAATTCAATTCCACATAAATTCATCTAGTCACTGCTGTTTGCTAAGAATGTGCCGGGCCCTTAGGGAAGGAATCTAAGATGAATAAGACATACCTCACTCTCAGAGTTGTGCTTTATAGAGGGTCATTGCTGGTTTATTTGCTGTGGTGTGTACAGGAAGGAAGGCAAGGTGAACAAGCAGCGCAGAATTCAGGAAGCCAGTTTGGCACCTCTGTGAAACCTTCAGGGTTGGTGGCCACTATTTCCCCAGAGAAGGCAACATGAAAAAATGCAATTTAGAGTCAGGAAGATCTGGGTCTGAATTATGGCTCAAAGAATTCTATGAGTCACTTAAGTGCCATTACATATGGAAAGTGCCTGGCTATGGAAGGTACTCGATAATGTTAGTTTAATTCCCTGCCTCCTCTTACCTCCTCATCCCCATCCACTGCAAGCCATCTCATTCAAACCTGCCATTGAGTCCCCAGGGGATTATGCAAAAAGCAATTCGTTCATCAACAAATATTTCTTGAGCACCTCCTACATGCTAGGCACTGTTCTAGGTGCTAATAACTCACAGCTTTTGCATTCTAGTGTAGGAAAATGGATAAAAACAACAGTCTACACACACACACAGTTTCAAGTAGAAGAAGGTATACATAGGGTAAAGCTCTGGATTATTATTCAAGTAGTGGACTCAGAGAAGATTTGTCTGCAATTTGAGCAGAAACCTGCATAAAGAAATCAAGCCATGGGAAAGTCAAGAGACCATTGTTTCAGGAAAAAAGAAGTGGCTAGGACAGAAGTGAGCCTGAGAAGGTCAAAGACCTCATCAAAAGGCATGAAGTCAAGAATGAACTAAGTGAAGGAAGAATGGGAAGGATACAGAGGGAGATAAAGGTGGTGACCAGACCATGAAGAACTTCCAAGCCAGGGAATGAAGTTTGGATTTCATTTGAAATATGAGGGAAATCCACTGGAGCTTTTGTAGCAAAGAATGAAAATCATTGAACATTTTCAGAATCACTCTGACATTGTGTGGAGAGTGGGCTCTAGGGAGCAGGGCAGAAGAAGACAGAGCAGTAAGAAAACATCACCGTCACCTCCACAAGGGATGGTGACAGTGGGAACAGCCGTGAGTAGGGGAACTTAGGATGTATATTGAAGGGAGAGCCAGCAAGCAACAAAACTTGCTGATAGACTAGATGCGAAGAGTGAGGAAAAGAGACTAATCACAGCTGTGGTGTGGAGCCTGAGCAACTATATGAGAGTTCTGCTGTTTGGTAAACTGGGGCAGACGGAAGATCGGTGGGTTTGGGAGGGAGAGCCAAGAGTTCTGCTTTGGACATGTTCATGTAGAAGCACTAGTTGATATTCAGGTGGAGATGTCAAGTACACGGTGGATAGGCACCTGGAATTTGGGAGAAGCCAGGATTAGAGAGACCAATTTGGATATCTAAACCTGAGCCTGGAAAAGTAAGAGTCACTGAGGATAGGAAGGAAGAGAGCACTTGAAGTGTTAGGAAGAGGACCCAACTAAGAAGGCTAAGAAAGTGCAGCCAGAGAGACAGAAAGAAAATCAGGCGACAGGTTTCCTGGATGTCAAGTGAACTGTTTTAAGAGAAAGGAGAAAGGAGTGATCAACATACAGATCAGTAACATGAGGGCTGATAATTCTCTACTGCATTGGAAACGTGGAGGTCATTCGTGGGAGAGATCGCAGCGTGTTAGTGTCTTGGTAAGAATGATCCAGTTGAGAGAGGAAAATTTGATGACCTAAGAGAGTAAAGATTAGTTTGAGTAGAACTGTTATACTCACAAGTGGGAATTGGTCTTAACTGGGAATAGGGGCAGTTCATCCTTCCTAACTGTGGGATGTGGGGTGCCAAAGTTGGGGTGCAAATCCATGAAGATTGATGCAACTGGTGGAGGGATGGTGAGAGGGCTCTCTTTTGTTTATTAGTGAAAGAAGAATGGAGGTCGTCCAAGTGTGAAGAGTGTGAAGGTGATGCTGGAGGTTTGAAGAGATAGGAAAATGTGTGAATTAGTACTTTCAGAAAGATAGAGAGGTAGTCAAATTGGAAAATACAGAAGGATGACCTGGTAAAGCTGAGGGGCTGCTTGCAATCTGCTGTTATACATTTAGGTTGGAACAAGCAAGCAAAGATATGTGGTTTGCTTCAGCCAGTTAGCTGCTCAGATGCAGATGTGAGGTAGAGAGAAAGTTGGTTGTACCCAGGAATGGGTGTTCTGCCAGATGAATGAGATGAACTTAGAGAGGAGCAAATACATGTGAGTTATTCTAAAAATCTCTGAAAGCACGACTCCCTTGCAGATAGAAAGTAACACCTTCCTGTACAAAAGAGGACACTCACGATAATCTTATATAAATTACTAGAGGCAAAAAAACAGGTTATAGGATTCTTTTCTTACATTGTTACCAAAAACATGAATTACATTTTCACACTAGATTTATCTTCTTTTATTCAAGTAACACAGCTGTTTCTTTCACATCCTCTCCTTAATCAGCTTTATCTTTGTTCCTCGTGTGTCTGAATGTAATAAATTCTTTGAACCATACACTTCAGGTAACATGTTCTTAGTTAACATACTCTCAATAATTCCCAGGATGTTTCAGAGAGGTTGGCGGACTATGGTTAGGTTATCAACTGTGACAGATATCAGTATGATTTATAGCAGCGAAAACACGCAGTTCTTTGTAGTTCCATCCTCACAGAATCCATTCCAGCACAATAAAATTCCCTTGGGTTTTTAGAGGAGCATGTCCATTCAATTGCCTGCTGGCTAAGAAATCATATTCCTCACCTTGATCTCCCTCTTCAAATCAAATCTCAAAAACACACCAGCCGTTAGACCCTGGGTATTTGATTTGACCTCAAATACTTTTCCTTCTTGTATCTCCCAGCCAGTAGTTCTCTAAGTCTTATAAATCTTTAAGCAGGACTAGGCTTCATTATCACTGCTAGAACTCCTTTCTAAAGTTAAAGAAACTTCCAGTTTCCTAATAAAAAGTGACTGCTTAATACTGTCAAAACCATGATTATACATTTCTTGCTTTTCTTTCATATTTACAACTGAAAAACAACAATTTTCTCTGACTGACAGTTTATTTTATAGTAGGATCGTGCTCTGGCCATGTTATAAAATTTTCCCAGCAGCAACTGAGACCATTTACTAAGAATGATTCTCTGTGCTGGAAAACCTGTTAGAAGGTAACAAAATTGCCATACTCCAGCCACCTAATGCCATGAGGCACCTTCTTATTTATCAGGATAACCTGGTAGAAGAATAAGAAAGGAAAATAATCTTTGTTGACTATTTATAGTGGACCATGCATTTTTCATGTTATTTCACTTAATTCTTAGTTTTAAGGTTTTTTATTTTCCTCACTAGTGAAGAGGCTGATGCTATTAAGGTTAAGTAAATTGCCCAAAAAGGTTAATGGGACTGGTAAGTGACAGAGTCAGAATCTGAACTCAGGGCTGTCTGATTCTATTAATCTGTCTTCCATTTTACCACCTTGCTTTACCAAGCTCTCAGAAGAAACATGATTAAGAAACTGTCCTTGAAACTTTACCCTTTTGTTGTGTTTAACTGTTAGTGCAGAATTAGAAATATTAATCTTTTTTTTGTCTTTATAGGGAATAAATGGAAAAGATGGAATACCAGGTGCTCAGGTATGGAAAATATCATTTAAAATGAAAGTTACAATGCATACTGCATCCAGAATACCTACCAATATTTAGATCAGTCAGATTGATGAAGTCTTGGCAAGCAGTGATTTTCACGTTGACATCTGTTTTTCAGGGCATCAAGGGTAAGCCTGGAGACAGAGGCCCCAAAGGAGAACGCGTATGTATATTACTATTGTGATTCTTATTCAAGTCTCTCTGTTACAACTGTCCCATCATTTGGGTTACACAATTATGTGTGTAAACCCTTGCAAATCACCAATTATGTAAAGGCTAGGGTGTCATATGGTCACATCTATGTAGCTGGCCTTTGTACACAGCCAAGTATAGTTTGCTATTAAAGTTTGGAAAGCTTTTATTATCCTCCTGTCTCAGACATATATCTCTACTATAACCATCACCCATGTTCTTTCTATCTAGAGTAAGTTTTCTCAACCTCAGCACTGTGAATATTCAGGGAAAGATAATTGTTGTGGTTGGCTCTTTGGAGTTATAAAATGCTTAGCAGCATCTATCGCCTTCATCCACTAGATGCAGTAGCACCACCATCCCTCCAACTATGACAACGAAAAGTGTTCCCAGACATCACCAAATGCCTCCAGGGAAGCAAGATCACTACAGTTGAGAACTACTGACATATAGAAAAACTAAGTAGAGTAAAGAAGGTGATGTGAGAGGGGTAGAGAAATGGAAAGGGTAACTGAAAGTATAGTGAAGTTACTAGTAATACCAATTATGTTACATGTTTTTGTGTTGTTTGGAACGTTAATGTCATTGTTGCAATTTCTCTTTATTTCCTTTAATGAACCTCAACATTTTCTACTAGAATTAATTTGTAGTAGAGTCAGGCCACTGCAAGAAGTTACTCAAACATTGTTTCTCAATGTAATTCTATTAAGGGTTGCTATTGTGTGTGAATGTGGGCACATGTGTTTATATACTGGTGTCAGTTTGCTAGATTTGTTTATCATATATATAATCCATAATAAATGAAGGAAATGTGAAAATACAGACAATGTAAATTTAAAAGGAAAGAAAAAATCTACCTTATCCAACTGCACAGAGATAAACACTGTGACATTTGGACATATTTCTGTATTTCCATATGTGTACATAATATACACATATATTTATATGTATTAATATAAATATATACTTTTCCATAAAGGAGTTTATGCTGTATTGTAAGTAACTTTTTTCACCTAACAATATATATTGATCATCTTTTCTTGTCAGTAAATACAAGTCTGTATCTACCTTTTAATTGCTATATGTTATTCTACTGTTTGACGATACCTTATTTCACTTACCTAGCCTGCTGGACATTTGGATTCTTTCTAGTTGTCATAACAATAAACATCATTATAATGAATATCTTTGTACCTAACTTATAAAATAATTTTAATATGTTAAAGATTGCATTTATTTTGCACATGATCAGAGTATTAATCATTGATCAAAGTGTGCTAATACTTTCTCTGGTCATCTCAGAAATTTCTCCATATATGAGCTGGAGTGACAGACCTGTATGCAGATATATTTTTTATAACTAAGATAGTAGCATTGATTCTAGTCCCAACTGCTTTTACTTCTTTCTACATGGCTTCTTTCTATATCTGATTCTATAATTACATAAATCTATGTAACTGTTCATTTATTTTTGTTATTTTTTAAGTCAAGAGAAATAGAATTTGGCCTTCTGCAGAATAGTCACAGTTAAAAGAATAATATAATGAGATGCAGGGCGGCTTCAAGAACCATTCCATCATATTTTGTGTGAGGATCACCTCCTGGAATTATGCAACTAAATATTTGAAAATCCATGACTGAAGCAACAGCCATGATCTCTGTCTTTCTCTCTCTCAATCTCTCTCTCTTCTCTCTCTCTCTCTCTCTCCCCCGCACCCTCATTCTCTCTTGCACAAACACAGCATCAAGTTTCCTTGATGCTGCTTTTTATCCTGAAATGTGGATAAAAACACTCCAGGATAAAAAACAGCATCAAGGAAACTTCATATCAGATTTAAGTACATATAATGTAGTATTTTACTTTCATATCAGATTTAGGAACATCTAAGATAGTATTTTACTAATTAATTATGACATCTTATTCAACTGATTCTTCTGTAGTTCATTTATATTATTAAGTAAATGATCTCATGACATCCTCCCCCAGTCACCTGCTTTGATCTTTTTCAATAGCTCTCGCTTCTCACCTCACATATGTAACTAAATATGTATATGTTTAGGACACAGCGATCACACCCAAGTGCACACACACACATACACATGCACACACATGCATACACGTGTAAAGCACAAATACAGAAAACAAGCCTGAAGAGTCTAATAAAGACCAAACAAACAGGGGAAAGCCAGGAGTGGGGAGAGCACATGATTTAGGAGAGATTTTGAGTGTCCTGATGTTTTTTTAAGTGAAAAGCCTCAGTAATGAGATCCTCTTGGCAATCTTCCTTTATCATTGCAAAGGAGACCCAGATCTCAAGTGATAGCTGATGTTGATTCTCAAAACTGCCATCGTCCTAGATGAACAACAAAGTACAACTAGCGTTCTCACTAACTTTTATATGTTGAGTACTGCCAAGATGCTAGGCATTACTCTGAGCACTTTACTTGCATTAATTCATTTAGTTCTCAGTATCACCCTATTTAATAGTTACTATTAATATACCCACTTTGTAGGAGAGGAGGCTAGGACACAGAGAGTTTAAGTTATTTGTCCAAGGCCCAACAGCTAATAAGTGCCAGTATGAATCCAGAACTTTTGCTCTTAACTACAGCTGATGTGGTTCTAGAAGAGATTGTTCTTTATTATTATTTTTTCCTTAACAGGGTGATCAGGGGATTCCAGGAGACAGAGGCCCACAAGGTGAACGGGGAAAACCAGGCCTTACAGGCATGAAGGGGGTCATCGGTCCTATGGGTCCCCCAGGAAACAAGGGCTCCATGGGATCACCTGGCCACCAAGGCCCTCCAGGCTCTCCAGGCACCCCTGGCATTCCAGTAAGTAGTGCCAAGAGCTTAGGACTCCTGACTTGTACTGACCACATATCCCTTTTACAATGAAAGAAATGATAATGCCTTTCAAATAAATAAAACAAACCTAAACTGGCCCTTGTGAGGGCACCGACAGCTGCCATTTAAAGTTACATGGCGGATCCTCTACTAAGCACTTACTATACATTACCTCACTTGATCTTCACAATCATTCTGGAAGGATTGGTGTCCTTTCCAACCCACTTTTATAAATGCATAAAATGGGCATTGACTTACCCAAGGTCACAGATTGATTAAGTGTGTCAGACCCAGATCTGGATGGCTTCAAAACCATGCTTTTAAAAAACAGGTACTATCCATAATGTCTCCTTATACTACAAAGAAACCACATATGTCTGTTTCATATTGCTATGAAATACGTCCGTTTCATACTCTATTTTGTTGAATCTGCCCTGAGTAGTGCTTTGAAATAGAAACCACTTAGGCAAAGAGTGTTTAGTGAAGGAAGCCCATGTCTTTATTAATCCTCAGGAGGAATGGCGAGTGGCCATTCTGCAGAGAAATTTAATCTGAAAATATCCATGTTAGGAAGAAAGGAGGGTGCTGAAGTGAAGTAGGACAGTTAAAGACAGTCTCCTTAGATAATCAACCAACACCAAATATAAAGCAAAACTGGGCATTCACACGATTTTCATACTTCTTTATTTTTGCCCACTCTCCTTAAACTCTATTTGAATAAAGCCTGTGTAACTTCAGCTCTCGGTGCTGTCAGTAATTGGTATTAGATGCATTAATTAAAGTTCATTTGTCACATACACAGTGAAAATAAGATAATAAAATAGAGCATTCTTGAAATTATTCTGTCCTACAGGAATCACCACTTTATAAGCCCATCACATTGGATGTTTTTTATTTTTGTTTTTTGGCATTCTAGTCAGTTTGTTGTTACAAATGAACTAGCACCATTATGTTAAGAAATCCTACAACAATATTATCACATACCTAGTCACAGACAGGATAGAGGAATTTTCAGTGAAGAGTGATGGGGAACCTACCCAGGAATGTTTGTAAATTAAGGTTCAGGCCATGCACAGTGGCTCATGCCTATAATCCCAGCACTTGGGGAGGCCGAGGCGGGGGGATCATGAGGTCAGGAGTTTGAGACGAGCCTGGCCAACATAGTGAAACCCCATCTCTACTAAAATACAAAAAATTAGCTGGGTGTGGTGGTGGTCGCCTGTAATCCTAGCTACTCAGGAAGCTGAGGCAGAAGAATCGCTTGAACCCAGGAGGGGGAGGTTACAGTGAGCCAAGATCCTGCCACTGTACTGCAGCCTGGGTGACAATGCAAAATTCCATCTCAAAAAAATAAAATAAAATGAAATAAAAATAAGGCTCACTGTCTAATTAGGCTCTGCTCCATTCTTAAATTCACATTGCGTGGTGATTTTCCGTAGAGCTGTCAACTCTCTCATCTGACCATGTTCTATTACTGTCTTTGTTCGAGTATATATCTCAAAAGTGGATAATTGGCAGTGAGGCTTATTACCTTTGTCACAACCTCTAATCCTCATCATATTGTCTTTAATGCCACACACATAGTCCTGGATAATAATCACCAACTATAAACGGTAATAAAATACTTTGAAATTCTAACCATCATGAAAAACAATAGTTCTTTTAAAAATTATCAAGGTATTTTAATAAAACATTACTGTTGTAAATGTTAGATTCTTTGTCAAATGCATGTGGATTTACTTGTCAACAGGTGAAAAATTCAGCTGACATTATTTGCCTGCTTCCTTTTACCAGACCCCAATTAAGAAAAGAAAATTGCTTAAAACCTGTATACTTGCAATGTGTAAATTACAGAATAAACTTTATGATGAAATGGGTAAAACCTGCTTTTACCCCATGAATACAACATTTTTTAAAATAATCCAGCATACTTGGAGTTCTGCTACAGGTTGTCTTCCTTTAAAAATACGTTATATCAATTAGATATTGACTTTGTCAGTGTCGAGGGATTGGTTAGAAGTTAAATTGTGGTCAGTCTACTAACATCATGATTATACTTTTTAGATTCTTTAACTTTATAAAATGAAGTAATAGGAATGTCTTTACTAATTGTATAAAGCCATGTGTCTCCATTTAATAGGAAAGCTTTTGATATCACTGGTTATGATTCCAGCCCATAGCTTTTAAAGCAATTATGTACTTCAACTTGTTCCCAAACTTTAGTCAAAGCAACAGATATTTATTGCCCATATAGCCAATTGCCAAAAGCATTTTTCTTGATAAATGCATCTCTACAAATGTTTCCAAGAGGCACGCCAACCCAGTATTTCTGTTCTTTTTATTCATTTGTGCTATGCTCTATTTTAACAGACCTTTTTTTCCCTTCTTCAGGCTGATACAGTTTCATTTGAAGAAATAAAGAAGTATATTAATCAAGAGGTCCTAAGGATTTTTGAAGGTTAGGTTTTTTTAATAACATTTTTGAATTTTTCACTGATTCTCACCCTCCATCTACTATGGGGAACTCCTTCCGCAACATTCTCAAGAGATGGCCGTGCCACAGAAACCTTAAGGGACAGCCCATTTTATGATGGGACAGCTCTTTGATGAAAATTCTTCTTTATACAAAGTTACCTTTGGCTCCCTGGAACTTCCTTTCATTATGCCTGGTCTGTAAAACAACACAGGTAAAGTGTTTATCATGTTTTCACATGACAGCTTTTTGAGCATTTTTCAATATCCCTCATACTTCTTAGTTTTCCCCTTTATGGAGTAAATATGTCTAGCTCCTCCACTATTATCACCCTGGGAAATGTTTAATTTATAAATGACTCTCATTTACCAAGGAATATTTTGACGAATGCAAAGTAGTGTCTTTTTATTTAGACCAAAGTAAGCAAACTATAGCTTCCTATCCCAAAGCCATTGCCACCTGCTTTGTACATACTACAAACTGAGAATGGTTTTTGCTTTTTTAAGGGGAGCAGTGGGGGTGAGTTATATTTTAAAATGGGTTTTAAAAATCGAAAGAATATTTCATGATATGTGAAAATTATCTGAAACTTGAATTTGTTTCTATAAATAAAGCATGCACATTCCTTTACATCTTTTCTCTGGCTGTTGTTGCACTACAGCAACAGGACTGAGCAGTTGTGACATAAACGTGTAAATACCATCTAGCCCTTGCAGAGAAAGTTTTCTGACCCCTGCTCTGGATACTTCCATAATTTATCCTAAAATTTATTCCTTTTTTAGAAAAGGCATCCATATTATTTTGTTGATTCATTTCGAGATTTCAGTTAACTAACAGCCCTGGATCTTCCTTATACAAATATTTTTAAATGAGGTGTTTCTCATTATGGACTGCATGTTTATTTTTTAAATTTAAGTGTGTGATCTTATGTTTCCTCTTATTAATTTCAAATCATTTATGTTCATATTTTGTTCTAACCTGAAGATGTTTTTTGAAAATGTTTTCTCTTGTACAGCAAGTTGGCTGACCCTATAACTTTATGTCATGCTGAATTTCATAAGCATGTCGTTGTTCTAGTTGTTGATAGAAATGTTGACTGAAAAAGCCGACAGTCAAGGATTAGGTCTTTCTAAATGCCACGGGATTCTTTTTGTCCACTTGTAAATCATCTACTAATCTATTGTTTAGTGAGCTCTGAATCTGTTTTGTTGTCCAAAATTCACCCTACATTTCTTTGTCTATTTGCAAGGAATAGGCAGGTTCACATGATTTTCACAAATGATTTGCTAAAATCAAGACCACTCTTCTGAACTGTAAGATTTGACAAATAAATCCATGTTGGCTCTCGGCTCTCAAGGTTCCTACTTCCTTTGCTTAGCATCAATAAGGTAAAAATAGATTGCTGAATTTTGTAAGGAATAAGATTATAAGATGCCCCAAGCTGATGTTGAGTTCATCACTTCAAACATGGAATCAGCGCTTCTCCAAGGAGTCTTGATTATTTTAAATAACAATTAGCAGGAGAGACTGAAATCTTGGTACTTGGATCCACATTATCTTGCTGTATATGAGAACTGGAAATAGAGTAGAGTAACACTGGGACTTGTAGCTACTTTAATGACAGAACAGAAAACAAAATGGTTTTTGTTGTTATTTGTTTGTTTGTTTTTTGAGATGGAGTCTCACTCTGTTTCCCAGGCTGGAGTGCAGTGACGCCATCTCGACTCACTGCAACCTCTGCCTTCTGGGTTCAAGCGATTTTCCTGACTCAGCCTTCCGAGTAGCTGAAATTACAGGCGCCTGCCACCATGCCTGGCTAATTTTTGTATTTTTAGTAGAGACGGGGTTTTGCCATGTTGGCAAAAAATGTTTTTTTAAAGGTCATGAATTTATGCTATTGATTTTAATTTACCTTGATCTTCACTAAGTATCTTTATGTTGCTCTGATATAACAGTTTACTAATACATTTGTCCACTCTTTTTCTGAGCTACCAGTAATTTTAATGTTGCCATTAAATTTTGAAGTCTTTTTTCCTTTGTTTTTCTTTCTTTCTTTTTTTTTTTTTTGACCCTTAAATCAAACATCATGGACTATACTCTAAACTTTGCAATCCAAACACTCATTTCCCCTTCAGCAAGTTTGAAAAAAGGCATCTCAAGCTCTTCAGGAGAACACTCAAGAATATTTACGTGGCTACATAATATGCAGTGTTGATGCATTTGTTAAAAAATTATTAAGAATTTCAATACAGCAATAATAAAGCAGTAAACTAAACATGGGGCCCTATGTGACTGCATAGGTAGCATGTCCATGAAAGGCAGTCCTGGGGACAGGACATCTAGGATTTCACATCATATCCATGCCTTTGGTTGACCATAACCATGAAAAGAGAAATGCCAGCAAATACATGTTTTTGAATTGCAATCTAAACTCTTTTCCTTTAACTCTTAATCTCTATGGGCTCTAGTGTCTTTATCTTTTATCTCAGGGAGCTTTAATATTGAACTTCAATCCCTTAAGAGGCTTTAGATAAAATCATATATTTAATAGTAATTAATTCACCTTTTTCGAAGCTAATTAAGAATGTCAGAAAATAACCAAGCATTTTCAGAAAAACTAGTGATGTGTTGAGATACAGAAGGTGTTCATTTTGCAAGTCCGTCAGATACTGGATGAAGGTGTGGCCTGTGGCAGCCTGCCTGTGCATTCAGCAGAAGAGACGCTGCTATTTCCTCATGGGGAAGGCTCCACGCTGCCCACTCCCAGGCCATTCTGTGGCTACTCTCGTGAAGGGCTATCAGCCTTCTGAGGAGGCAAGTCAGGGGAGTTGGGCCATTCTCTCTCTGTCATGGGGCAGGCTCACCAGGCTTCTGCTTTCTGAGAAGCTCCTCCTCTCAGTCTGCATCTCTCCTCCCTGAGTTCCTGCCTCTCCTTCCTCTCTCAGAGCTCAGCTACCTGGAAGCTGACAGGTGCAGAGTCCTCCCCAGGTATCTGGCTTCACACCCATCTCTCCTACTGCCTCTCTGTCTCTTCTAGCCTGGCCAGGTCCAGGTGAGTGGCTAGACCCCACCAGAGCCAGTACTCCCTCAGAAACTGCAGATGTCTTAGCCTCAAGACAATATTTTAAAGTGACCCATAAGGAAACTTTTTTCTGAGACTTCTGAACTCTAAGATTCCATGTGTGATATCCCTCTCCTTTATCTCTCTTGACCTTAGTCCAGCAAAACTGTTTTCTCCCAAACAAAACTGTACCTGAAACCCAGAATATAGTTATTTAGCATTAAAGTTAATTTGTCCCAAGATCATTTCAATTCATTCCATTTAATTCTCCACTTAAAAATCACCTTTTCCATGGCTTCTGAACACCATTTACAAAAGAGAAAACTCCATTTTCACAAATCATAGAGCTCCAAGGTCACAGTTCCCATTTTCAGAAAGCTTTTTCTCTGAAAGCCAAGATTAATTTTCACATTTAAACAGTTACACTTAAGTAGTACAGACAGTTAACTGCTACAGTTAAGTAGGACCCATCTTCCTCCTTTTTCTTAGTGGTTTCACAGGAGACAGTGTCAATGACAGCTAATGCTTATCTCTGCTTCACACACCCCTGCACATATGCAGCCTGGAGAGCCATTCTCTCCAAGCAGCAAGCCGCAGGCTGTCAGCAGGGTCTTGAGGGAATCCTTGGAAGATCCTGTTCTCCAACTTTATCATCCCAAGTGTCCAGATTACACCCTTTAGTAAAACCCTAAACCAGAACAACCCAAACTTGAAGCTCCTCTCTTGTGACTTTTTAAACCCCTTTGGGGCTTCCCAGGTGACCTCACTGATGCAACACCCTACAAATCTCACACCTTGAGCTATTTTCCAGGCCACCCAGCCTCCCTTCAGCACCCTAGTGCCCCTTTCCAAACCTAACTGTGGTGGAAAGAGCTGTCTTTTCACCAATCCCAAGTCTAGACCCCAGATTGATCACTATGTGCAAATGTATATCCTCTCCAAGCATCAGTTAAATTCCCAATTTGTCCAACAAGTCAAGTCCTTTTGCTAGCAAAGTGACTGCACAGGACAAGGACAGATGTCACCCATGTGTCTCAGCTTAGCATTTGTCTTTATGAGAGCTTTCCAGCTGCCAGTGATGCTGCCCATACAAATTAGGGTCTTGCCAGATGTGAGAAGTTTAATTCTTGCTATTGCAGTGCCCTGTTATGCTTGGGAATTTGCATCAATATGCAGGAAGAATTTACCAACCTATACTAACATCTGGCTCTCTTGGTTCTTGAGATAACAAGCCCACACCTCCAACTGTGGGAGAAAAGAAAGATTAGGGCTAAGTATTCCTGAGCAATGTTTCTGCCTGCAGATTTCCAGTGTTTAGAAAATCTTCTTACCTATGTCTTCTCAATTTTTCATACATATATTATATATATATGAATGTATGTAAATATGTATTATCCTGTTTTCTTATTCCAAGGTTACATCTTTTCTTACTTCTCTACAACTAAGATATATATATATATATGTATATACATACCTGTTATATACACATCATGTGATACATACACATCATTGGTGATGTAGATATAAAGAGTTTTAAAAACATTTTCCACCACATAGTCTCTGTTTCTTCTACTTTGCTTCGTTTCTTTGTCTGAACTGTGTTGTTCAGTTTATATGATTTCCTCAGTGTCCACTAATCCTTGGTTGTGAACTGAAATCTTGGTTTAAGAACTCAAAGTTGTGAGTGAACAGTGGGACTTGCCAACATCAAGTTTCACTTAGGGTAGTCTAGTTGGGCTTTTTAAGTGAGGGACCCTCAATTTCAGTATCTTTAAGCCTTTCCTCTCAGTCTGGTCAGATTCCCCAGTGGAGACATTCCATTTCCTGCCTGGCTGCCAGCTCAGCTACTTCAAATTTTCAATTTGGAAGTCTGAGTCTCAAAGGAATCTGGGCTCCCCAGTGCAGAGGCAGATTACTTACCCTTTTCAGATAATGATAAACCTTCTGTGTCTTGCTAGGGATGGGGCGGGGCACCTGCCCAGCTGTATAGAGAAACAAATTTCAACAACTACTAAAGCAGGCTTTGAATCAATGCTCCTTATTTTAGTTCCCCTCTTTCACCCACTCTTCCAGAGGTAACTTGTACTGCCAATTCTGAGCCTTCTGAGGATTTTGTAGTTTAGATCAAGTTATTCATCAACTTCTAGTCTAAGAGTTTAGTTTTCTTGAGTTTGCTAAGTAATGTATCACTCAGCCATCTGGTTCTCAGCTTCCAAAATTGTGCTGATATTATCTCCTTTCATATTCTCCTCAATTCTTGTCTGTTTATGCCTTTAAGAGGATCGTTTTGCTGAGATTCAGGAGGTAAAGCAGATGCATGTGTTTAATCCACCATCACTACCCATGATATTTCAAAGCAACATGCTCATACAAGTGGAAAATGATTGAGACAGAGACAAATGAAGTAGTAACCACCTTTGGGTCATAATGAACCACAAAATAAATATGAATTCACCAATGATGCTGTCGAATTAACAGTTAAAAATGAAACTAGAATATAATTATTAAAATATTTCGGAAAATTACTCTTCTGATATTTTTGCCCTTTAGGAGAGAACTATATTTAATTTTGGTTTACACCTTTAGGAGACATTTTAGGAAAAGCCCTGAAATAATAGAACCAAAAAGAGATTTACAGAACAGATTGTGAAGCCTATGAGTAAAAGTTATTTAACCTAAATGCTGATATGTAACAATATGACTGATTTCTCAAGGGAAATGCTCATTAACTGCTCTCTGTTTCCATAATGGGGTATCAAAATAAAATAATTTGAAGTTATATCAAGAAAATGGATAATTGAACATTTTAATGGGCATTAGGAGAAGAAGATGAATTTCTCTCTTTGAAATATTTACAAATTTTATCTGTGAAATAGAAGATAGACATGGGCCACATGACAAGTGTGTGTTCCTTCCTTCTCCAAAATACGTAGTTTATCATCACAATAATATTAATGTCTGTAATATATTAAGGAGCCCATTCTCCAAGGAAGCCAAGTCTTGGTCTCATTTGTTAGAGTGACTGCTGTGGCTATGCCTTGGCAGATGATATGTGTGTTTGGTTTATGCATGCTTCTATCTGAACTCTTCAATTTCCTGCCTCATTAGAAAGCATAGCCAAAAACAGTTTAATTGACTGAAGGTCCCTGAAAACAGAGGAAAAGCAATTAAGAATAAAGGCCTTTCATTCATTTAGATGCTCTGAAACATATTATTGTAAATTATAGAGCATTAGGGTAGGGTTCAGAAGAGGTAATTACCTTATGCTAAATGACTGTTTCTGAACATATTTCAAGGACAGATAATTTACAATTTGAAGTAGTGAAAATAATTTTCTGTTTTGCTAAAAATATTAAAAACCACCAAAGTACTTCTAAATTCAACTCATACATTAAAGACGAAAAATTAGTACTGTGAATATTTGTGTTTAGACATTGAAGGAATTTTAAAAGACGTGTTTCAAATTAAGAAAAATTATACTGAAATACATCTTTTAAGTGCAGAACAATAAATATTATGCAAAGTTTCAAACTGTGATTATTGAATTTCACATATAAGGCACCCAGTTTATAATTTGATGTAATAAAGATATATGTACATTTAATATGATTTGTAAAACTATAACGATATATTAATTACCTATTTGTTTTATCTATTAAGTTACTAGAATAAGATGTATTAATATCAACCAAGCATTCCAGGTAGATAGTAAGATAGTAATACTGGAGAGCAGGTGATTTCATATCACTCTTTGGGATCAGCATCCATTAGATCTTGGTTGGCCTGCCATTCATCCTACAGTCTGCAGCCAGAGATGCTAGTCCTGTGAGTGGTGTGATATGCTTCCATTCTGCTTGCTTTGTGACATAGAAATGTGAATGTAGAGTGATTACTTTTTGGATAATGATAGCTAATGCTGTGTATCTACTGGGGCTTTTCCCTTAATAATTCCATGTGAAACAATAATTGTTTTTCTTTCCTAACCAGTATGGGCCTACATTGTTTTTAAAAGATTGTCTTAATTGAAAACTTTTAGGAAAACAGATTTTTCTCAGAAGTAATTTACTCTTTATTTAAAAATTTACAGAAAATAGAAGATACATATCTGTGAAGTAAGCCTTTGCAATTCAGTTAAATCAGCTAAACAGAGTGAAAAGACTGGAGAATATGGAAGTAACTCTTTACAAGATCTATATGATTTGGCCTTTGTGTTTTCTCAGCTAGAGTTTCTAGTATATTGTTGTCATTTGGTCTTTAGTTACAAAATAAATACTAATTTCGTCAGTTAAAAAAAAAACTTTTCTGGAAGATTTGTCTGCACCAAACCCAGACTAAAGTTTTTAAATTGAATGTTCATTTCTTATTACACACATATATCTTTTAAAAAGAAAGTGTAAATTATTTTAAAATAAAACCATTTAAATTACTAAGGAATTTTTGAAGAAATTATGCAAAAAGAAAAAGATAAAACAATGTGGTTAACTTCTTTTCATGGCAAGGATAGATGCTCCTCAAGTTTTCTGTTTGAAATCTAGTTGTTCATATATTAGATTTTTAAAATGTGAGGTATACTAAATGTAAACAAACCAAGCAATTTTAAGAAAGATTCCAATGATAGATTGTATGTATAATGGCCCTTGAATGAGTTAATGACTTAACCAAAATTGTATAGTAATAAAATATTCAATATGCTCCTTTTAGTTATCTGTTGCTGCATAAGAAAATACCTGCAAACTTTAGTGGCTTAAAACATTTATCTCACATTTCACATTATAGACATTTATTATCTCACATTTTTATGGGTCAGGGACTTGAAGTGTTGCTTAATTGTGTGATCTGGCTCAGGATCTCTAATGAAGTTGCAGTCAGGATGTCATTCAGGGCTGCAGTCATTTGGAGGCTTGACTAGGGCTAGATGATCTGCTTCCAAGTTCACGTGCATGGCCACCGGCAGGTCGCAACAGTTCTTCCCCATGTGGGCCTCTTCACAGGACTTCTTGGGTGCTCTCACTTCATGTCAACTGCTTTCCTCTAATGAGTGATCTAGGAGAGAAAGCAAGTAGGAAGCCACAATGTCTTTTATGACCTCATCTCTCTAGTTGCACACCATCAATTCAGCCTTTTTCTTTTCATTAGAAATGAAAAGTCTACCCCCCATTCAAAAATAGGAGAATTAAACTCCAACTTTGGAAGACAGTGTCAAAGAATTTGTGAATATATTTTAAATCACCACACAAATATTCACACCATTACTAAAAAGTATCTTTAAGTTAGTATTAAATCATTTTTTAATGTGAACCTAAATTCTCTCTACATGCCATTACCAGAGGTTAGATTCCATGTTAGTGTTCTGTCCATAGACTGTTAGATCTCAGAAGTACTGAAAATTCTCAACTTTCTGAGTGACGCAGCTTAGCTGCATCTATACACAAACAACTTTGTGCAATCAATTTTATTTGTCTAATCAAAAAACTCAGCAGTCAGACCAGTTGGTAAATTAGATGTGCTTAAATTGAAAACTAAATCTTTTTGTTTAATTTCAGGTAAAAAAATTTTTTGAAATTTTTTGACATAAAATATTTCTGTTCCATGATATATTATTATTTTTTTTTTCTATGCATGAAGAGAGGATGGCTGTGTTCCTATCCCAGCTCAAGCTGCCGGCAGCCATGTTGGCTGCCCAAGCTCATGGGAGGCCTGGGCCACCAGGGAAGGATGGGTTGCCTGGGCCACCAGGAGACCCTGGACCCCAAGGTAAGTCTTGAAGTATAATATTGGCTTATTAATTTTTAACGCTCTGTATTTATAACATGTAAGTCACAGTTAAGGAAAAAAGTATGTATGTATGTACTTTATATATATATTACATATATGTTCCATATGAAACCATTTTATATATTACAAGATATTCCATATGAAACCATTTTATGTATTACATATATGTGTACGTTACATATGTACATTCTAGAAGTAGATGTTTAACTGTTACTTCAAATTTAAAACTGAATAATAGTTACCTGCTATTCTAAAAGTATTGTAGTAATAATATTTATTATAACAGTAACAGCAATAATGTGTGCTTATATATCATTATTATCTAGGAATCTTATAATTTTTTAGGCCTCTCATTTTGATGTAAGTTAAGTAAGTCTCCATCATTTTATTATCTTAAAGAAACTGGGGAAAGAGTTTTAGGAGACTCTACTACAAATAGTTATTTGGTTCTAAAATATATTTTTAAGAAATTTTAGGATCTTTTTTCTTTGAATAGAGCTTGTGAATGGTAACTTGAATGTTAAATAATTTTGTGCATGATTTCTAAAGCTCTTAAAACCCAACTTATATTGGCAACAAATTTTGTTCTGCTTATGACAACTCAACAAGAGACATAATCTTATGTATAGCTTAACTAAATTAATCTGACAAGGCCATTTTCTAGAAATATGATTATCAATCCAGCAAAGTGATCAAATAGACCCAGGCTTAGAAGAGTCACAATTCTGAAAGAGAAATACTAAATTCAGTGAGTATATATCATGAAAGATAAGACCAGGAAAACTGCTTCTTACTGTTAACCATAGAGGAGCTGAGATCCCTTCCTTGAAATAATTAAAAGCAGCTTGTATAAAGAAAGAAAAGAAGAAATTAACACCAACATTAAATAGGAATGCAGCCCAAAATAATATGTACACAAAGAAGTGTTTTTCTGTCACCAGTTTCCTTCCTACTGCTACTCTGTAATATTGAGCCTCATTTTCTGAAGTGTCCCAAGGTGATTGATGTGCCCTTCCTCTTCTGAAAGAGCAACACCTTTTCAGTTCCTATAACAGTGCTAGGGATCCTAATATAACCTTATAACATATAACCATGATTGCCAAGTCTTTGCGTTTAGTTAGCACAATATAAACAGCAACAGTTAAAATCTCTCTAATTTTTTTTTAAACCAAACATATATTCCACCATTATATTTAGAGTAGAGTGAAGCTTGGCAGATTGATGAAGGAAAGAGAAAAGTATAGGATGAGGAGTAGCCCTATATGTATACACTATTGTGTAGAGGGGGCTAATTATTATCTTTCACTAGTTGGGTCTGTTCTGAAGTCAGAGTGTATGAGACTGGCATTCAGATCTTGAAAGCTCATCTGAAAATGTGTAATACCTGAAACCGCATGAAGAATAAGCAGTGTAAACACCAATAGGAAGAAAACTTCATATAGATCCTTCAAACAGCGGTGGTTTGAGAGGACAAGAACAATGGAAAATTGAGATGATCCAGGAAAACAGCTCTGGAACTGGAGTCTCCTGTTCACTCAAACACCTGGCTTCAGACACCTCATAGGTGCAGCAAAGGCCCATTTGGAAGGCTCTCAGTCAGAGGCAATTCCAAACCCAAAGTATCAGTGAAGCCTTTGGAAATAAGCTTTCTGTTCACCACTCCATTTGCCCTTCCTTTTGCAAAAGACTTCTGTGAATTTCATCTGCTGTTGTGCTTCAGAAATATTATAGACTACCTCTACTCCTGCTAGGGCTTCTGGATGGAATTCTTGAATTTAGAAGATATCTCCACATGATTTCCAATTTTTTGTGAACCAGAGTTTGCTGAAATTGTCAAACTTTTGTCTACCCATAGGGTTTCTGACAATAGACATATCTTGACTACAACTTAGCAGATGTCTCCTTAACCTTTACATAATACTTCCTTTTCAGTATTTGTTAAATTTGGCTAAAATTCAGCAAAAAAAAATAAAACTTGAAAAACATAGAATTCATTTTTAAGGAATATTTGTATCTTAAAAATATTTGTTTTTAAGGAATATCAGTACAGTAGGCATGCTGTACTATAATCCTGTCTAAAGGCACAGAGAAATCTCACTGAAAAGAAAGGAAATGAGAGGCTGCTGTTTAATTTTTGGTGCCTCTCCAGAAGTGCACAAGAAATTGAAGGGTTTTTCTCTAATAGATAAATAAGTGTGACGTGCTCAGAAGATGAAGTTGTACATGTAACTTACAAGCTCTTCTCTGCTCAATTTAAGGGTTTTCTCAAAAAGGAAAGAAAAAAATGAATTTAAAATCACCAGTGACCATGTGAACCTCAAATGCAATTGTCTGAATTAGTCCTCTTTATGACACAGCATGATTGAGTTTAAGAAAGGGTTGAAGTCAGAAATGCAATATAGGTCGGGAAAGAAAAGATAGCTAGTGGATGTGACACAGTGAGTTCTGCACTCATTAATTTTGTCTGATGGAGGTTCTTCTGAAATTTCTAAAAGAGACATATTTTGTTTTCAGTGTTTGTCAGGAAAGACATCCATTTGGTTCTGAAATATATTTTTAAGAAATTGTAGAAACTTTCTGCTAATAGAGCTTGTGGATGGTAACTTTTGAACTTTAAATAATTCTCCATATGTTTTCTAAAGTTTTTAAAACGAAACTTTGCTTATATTGGCAAAAAACTTTGTTTCGCTTATGACAACTTGATGAAAGGTATGATCTTAAATATAGCTTAGCTAAATTAATCTGAAATTTAAAATTAAAGTTGAGTGGTTTGGTTTGAAATGTGCACTACGGAATGAGTCCTTTATCAACTTATCTTTATGGAAGGACAAAATTATAAAGGGGTTTTGTAACGTTTCCTGTGCTTATTCTGAGAAGCAGGAGACGTACAGAAAGCAGTGAGAAAATCAGTGAAGTGAGACTGTGAAAGGTACACAATATTGAAAAAAGGAATTGCCACTCCTACCAAGATTCTGACAATGAAAGCTTGAGGATCCTCCTTCAGCACCCTGACCTTCTTAAAGTGAAAAGAAAGACCATTAGGACTCTATGTTGCATCACCTTGTTTGCATTTTTCCTAAATTTCCGAAGGGGTGATTGTTGATGTCTTTTTAAATTCAAAAGCATTTCCAGACAGCGTTTAGATTTTAACCATCCCATGGGGTCTGATTATTGTGCCTTGAGAGAACTTTCCTTGGTGTCCATTCCCACCTTGGGCCTGCAGCACTGGGCCTCATGGCTGGTTCTCCCAGGTATGAGCTAAAATGTGCCATGTCAGAATCAAAGAAACCCCAAGAAGCATGATTTAGCTGGATTCCATTATATAAACAGGAGAAGTGAATTTTTCTTACAGACCTTATTCTTTTGAGTTAGTTCTATGAGAAAAAACTTCATTTAAACTTTCTCAAACACAGCTGATTCTCCATCGCCTGTTCCACCCAAGGAGTAGATGCCACACCTAAAGCCCTACTCATTTCAGAAGGAACCTAACATGTGGGACCAGTAAGAGAAAACAGCTACACCCATTCCATGCACCTTGCATCAGTTCCAAAAGGACAATAGCGGGAGTAGTTGTTCTTACTTGTGCACTTTTAAAGTAATTGATCATACATACTGTTTATAGGAAGCACTGGTTTATAATGAAGAAAACCTGTTATTTGTAAGCCAGTGGTTCATAGGGTAGCTCATGTGATGTATAGATTCAACCTTTCAAATTTATTAGCACTAGAGGCCTTTGCATATGGGAGGATGTGTGAATGTGTGTCAAAATGACTGAAAGGTGCTGCTGTCAACTGGTGGACCGGAAGCAGGAAGGCTAAAACTTGTAAGGCATGAGAAAACCCCCAATCCCATCACCCCTGCCATGCCCACCATGAACAATTGTCCCTCCTAAAATGCCAGTAACATCATTTTCTGGCGTTTTTCCAGTATGTATATAGGTGCACGGATTTACAATGTTAGAAGTAAATCTCTGGAGTCTAAACTGAAATCTTCCTGCTAGAAATAAACACAGTCTACCACCCGAAAAACTACACCAAGCACCAAATTTCATCAATGACTAATACTCCTCTAGATGCTTTCAGTTAGGACACTGCTGGGGTTTTGTTTTCCTGTGTGAGCTACAGTGATATCAAGCTGTCATCCTGTAGACTTTTTTTTTTTTTTTTTTTTTTTTTGAGTTTTTGAGACGGAGTTTCGCTCTTGTTGCCCAGGCTGGAGTACAATGGCTCACTGCAACCTCCGCCTCCCGGTTCAAGCAATTCTCATGCCTCAGCCTCCCAAGTAGCTGGGATTATAGGCACCCGCCACCACTCCCAACTAATTTTTGTGTTTTTAGTGGTGATTGGGTTTCACCATGTTGGCCAGGCTTATCTTGAACTCCTGACCTCAGGTGATCTGCCCACCTCGGCCTCCCAAAGTGCTGGGATTATAGGTGTGAGCCACTGTGCCCGGCCCATCCTGTAGACTTATAGTCTATGGAAACACATGTCTGTTTGCAGACAGACCAGCCTCCTTCAAATTTAAAGACAGGCCCACCCTGAAGAGGTGAAAAGCTTACTTCTATAAATGGGGAAAGCTGTCATTGACTTTGTTAGCATTCCTACCAGGAGTTTTGTTATGAAGTAATAATAAAAAAGACCCTTTGGCTTTGTGGCAGCCTTTACATTGAATGAGATTGGGATCTTAATAGGAAATTCAAGAGTAGAAACCTTTCCTGTACTTGTGCAATTCAGTCACTTTATCTATTAATAACAGGTAATTATTAACCTAACATACTGAGAAATTTGTACAAAGAAATTATTACATTTGACAGAAGAGTAAATATTACCTTATGCAAATACACAAATTATAGTTTCTTAAATATAATACCATATGCACTGAAATCCATGTGGAATAATATATTTTTGCATTATATTACAAATCTGAGAACTGAATTTAAATGAAATAGGTAAGTTTTAGCAGATATATTCTTCATTTGGAATTGTGTTACAATCTTGTTAATCCTCTTATTAATCAAAAGTTCATGTATCTCCAATTATTATTCTTTCTTCCTCATTTTTTAGCCTGTAATCTTAAGTACTTACTGCAATAGCTGAGGGTCAGCTTTATAACCTTTCTGTAATAGTGGGACCTGAGTTAAACTATCAAATATACCTCAGGTAATAAATATTATTTTACTCCAGAAATGTTTAAGTAATGGATTTGGGAGGGTGCTTTCAAATGACACTAAGTATATACATTTTTTCCCTGCTGTTCACGTATGTTAAATGAAAGTCAGTTATGTCAAAGAGATCCTGGAAATATTTTAAATTTGAATATAGATCAACTAAGGATATTATGTCACATGTCAGAGCCACTGTTCTCTCTAGGATCTAGGATTGTATTGAGTATCTTTAACTCAGTTTTCAAATACAAATATGTGAAGGTTTTCTGCTGGTGGGTGTATTTCTACCATATACCTCAAAATATTTTAAAAATATATTCTTTTTGACATTAGTCTCACATTTATGATCAGGTCATACATATAAAGCAAAGAAATATCTGTGTGGTGATTACATTGCCAATGTTGTTCAGATAATAATGTGTACATTGTATGGCCTAGTCAAAGGTGAAAATGATAACCCCAAAAACTGTTAATTCTCAATAATAATGGGAAGTAATTGATCATACTTACTGTTCATAGGGAGCATTACATTATCTCCTCCTGCCATATTCTGCTGTGATAACACACCTTTATGAAAAGGCACAACTAAGTCATGGCTTACTGTTTCCTACTGAGATGCTCTCCTATGTATCTTTGCTATGTGTCCACATGAGTCTGTATGGCTGCTCTGTCCATTTTGGACAAGGATCAATCTTGAAAGAACTGTTTAAGTATGAAAAAGTTGGAAATAAAAACTCTATTTACCATCACTGTGAAACTCTTACAGCATGGAATCTTTCATTCAAAGTATTACATAGATATGGATGCCAATATATAAAACCCAGATAAAAGTGCTTTATGCTTTTTATAAGCAGGGATAATGACTTCCAGAGCCACAAATTTCTCTGTACTCTTCTAGCTCAGCCAATAGCAAGAATATTAAGAATAATTTGTTTTAAAATGTAGATCTTACACCTAATTCATTTTGGTTAAAATAGCTTGAATTGATGAAGTGCAATTTGGGAGACTCTCTCAGTCTCCTCTTGTTTCCTAGCCTTGCTGAAAGCTCCTTTGGAGGTTTACACTGCCACATTCAAACATGGGGTAGACGTTTAAACTTTACTTAGAGAGAATATAATGTTTATAGTCAATCATCTGAACACAGACCTACCTTTTTAGATGAGTTAACCCACATATGCTCT
This sequence comes from Alouatta palliata, assembly GCA_004027835.1. Taxonomy (NCBI): domain Eukaryota; kingdom Metazoa; phylum Chordata; class Mammalia; order Primates; family Atelidae; genus Alouatta; species Alouatta palliata. Next base: position 46,621 of record PVKV010003585.1, on the reverse strand, counting down.
TGCTATGGTTTATTAGAATCTTGAGTTATTTGTTCTTCTCATTTCCTTTAATTCTTGAAATAAGGTCCATATTCCTATTATATTATCTTGTTCTCATTTTAAGCAAGACTCTTTCAGTATACTTCTTTCATTTAGCCTATGCCTCACCTTCAATCAGAATTCCTATTGAAGAGTCAAACAACTTGTCATAGCTATTTGCAAGATTGATTTATTTAGGTATCATTTTCAGAGCCAAAATCTCACTTTCAAGAGTTTGACTAGTTGGGGCTGGGCGCGGTGGCTCACGCCTCTAATCCCAACACTTTGGGAAGCCAAGACGGGCAGATCACCTGAGGTCAGAAGTTCAAGACTAGCCTGGCCAGCATGGCAAAACCCCATCTCTATTAAAAATACAAAACAATTAGCCAAGCATGGTGGCGAGTGCCTATAATCTCAGCTACTCAGGAGGCTGAAGCAGGAGAATCACTTGAAGCCAGGAGGTGCAGGTTGCAGCACTCCAGCCTGGGTGACAGAGCAAGACTCTATGTCAAAAAAGAAAAAAAAGAGTTTGACAAGTTGGAATTTTTTACAGTAATTGCATGTTTGTAAGATCTTCATTGCCCTATTGTACCCAATCTGACATGTAAGTTTAATATGTGGTTAATGCAAAACAGGTAGTTAGTATACTATTTATGTTAAGCAAATGAATCACATAATTATCACAGAGTCACAAAATGGTTCTTGTGTGTGCTGTGTTGCCATAGAACCGTTTTCGTGTGTCTCTTTTTCATATATTTCTTACTCAGGCTACCGAGGACAGAAGGGAGAAAGAGGTGAACCTGGAATTGGGCTGCCAGGGAGTCCAGGTCTTCCTGGGACTTCAGGTAAGAGTGATACTATCTTCACAACACAAGCAAGCCTTTAAAAATGAGAACCATGCTTCTCCCCTAGGGTCCTTATACATCAAGTTGAGTGATCCATGTTGGCTAGAGGGTAGGAGAGAGGGAGGGCTATATGTGATCTGCATTGTAATTAGTTTTGGGTTTTTTTTTTTATGTCATTAGCTCTGGGTTTACCAGGCTCACCAGGTGCTCCAGGCCCCCAGGGCCCCCCAGGACCCAGTGGAAGATGTAACCCAGAAGATTGCCTCTACCCTGTGTCTCATGCCCATCAGCAGACAGGTGGGAAATGAAAACACCTGAAGAAGACTTGGTTCCTGGTGACACCTCCTTGCCATTGGAGCCATCTTAATACCATCAAACCCTCATTATATGTGGTTTGCTTTTTTTTTTTTTTTTTTTGAGTAAGCCAGACATTAAAAGCAACCATTTGAATCCTATTCCTATAGCAATTGCAAATCAGCATTTTTTGATTTTTTCCAAATTCATTCCATATGTTTTGCTTTACAATTGCTATGATTTTTAGTCAGAGATATGAAATATGCAAGTAAATTTTATCATTAGTTCTTCTTCAAAAGGAAATTGCATCTTGTGACTTAGTAGACTGATGATGATATCCATTTTGTAGGCTCATCAACATGTGGTTGGCCTTTGATTTCTGAATTTTAAAGTTTCAGACTTATCTTTAAGTTTTCTTGGTGTTTAAATTTACTATCATTGCTAAACATTTTGTCAACTTTTTTCATGTAGTGCATTGCTCCTGTTGAATGTTTTTTGACTACTTTTTATAACAAGAATTCTTATACCATCTACATCTATCCTACTTATGCTGAAAAATAGGCAATAAGAACTTCATTTTATAACTTATGTTTTGAAAAAGAAAACACAAGACACTGTTTTATCAGGGAGCCCAAACACCCAGCATAGCCAACTACTGAAATGATTTTGTTAATTCTGTATAATGAGCTCAATTCAAAGTAATCACCACTGGCATGAATAAGTACTGCAGGAAAAGGGAGTATCAAATTCCAGTTGGTATGAGTTCTGCAAAAAACAACCTAATACTCTGTGGTCCTCCCGCTGAGTTTCTCATTTGGTGAACAGAAAGCTGTTTTCCCTATGAGGTGTTTGGTAGTGTAACCACCAAGCTGTCTTTGGTACTATTAAAGCTTCACTGGCCTAGCAAGATCTTTGGGCCCTTGTATCCGTTATCCTTATGACCTCATCACCCTCAGACTTTAAGACAAGAAGCCACCATCAGAACAAAGAATGGGATGTGTAACAAATGGAAAAGAAACTCAGTTGTCCTAGAAGATGAATTTGTAGTGTCAGCAAATGCATATTAAGAAGGTAAAGCCCAACAGCTCTTAAGGTGAGTTATATTTCTCCAGAAGCTGCCCCAAGAGGTACAGCTCAACAAAGGAGAACCAAAGGACCGAATAGGCAACTAGTGCTCAGACCAAAGAGCTCACTCCCACTCCAAAACCATGTCCTCTGAAAACAGTAACAAAAATACAGTGATCATCAACCAAATGACTAAACAGTCTTCCTATCGATTAGCTATACATTAATTGAGGAACTGTTGGTGGACAGCCACTGATTCTCTAGAATACTGGGCATAAGGATGTTGCAGAAATCTAGATGATGGGTCCCACAAATGTGAGAATATGCCACAAGAGCCTGCTTGTCACAGCAATCGGGATTCACACCTGATTCAGACTTCAATCTGGCTAGAACAGGATGGGATGATTGCTTTTGTCTGTTTACTGAAAAATGAATTTAGAAAAGCAAGCCCACTGAAATTGGAAAAAGCTGTGAACAGAGTTGTGTCTGAGGAACGTGCCTAATTTAAGGCATGGTTTGTTCAAATGCATCATGATTTGAACTGGTTTTCGTTATAGATGAATGAACTGCTGGTCAGGTACTGTCTACAATGGCTGTGCATACCTACAACGTTTTAGGTATTTCATATTGAATTATGCTGTATATTTCAATTCCAAGTTTATTTTATTTTACAAGGTTATTTTATTTATTGTAAGCATTTTGAAATTGATTTTTTTTTGTTTTCTTTCTTGTGCAATACCCACAATGGTGCTGTGTTTTAAACTTACACAATTGGAATATAGATAATGTGTTTTCTTAGTAAAATGGTAATTTATCCCAAGAAAGTGTACATAGATCTAAAATTTGGTGCTATGTGTATATCTTGAGCTTTTAATTTGTTGAATTTTCTAAAAGCTTACAACTTATCTGCCACTCATATTAATTTACTTGAATTTGTCAAAAAGCTAAACATTTTGTATGTTTTCAAAGATTATTTTTTCATATTAATAGGTGGTTTATCTGTTTGCCTCTTTGCTAATTTAAAAATATTTATTTTATCATTTTAATGTTTTCATGGCCTTTTTTGCTGATGATAATCAGTTTTTTGGAGTTTTTTTTTTTTTTTTTTTGGTTTTTGAGTTGTTCCTTTCATAGACATAAAAAGACAATTCATTTTCTTGTTTTATTACCCGTTCATTTTTATTCTACAAAATACGTCATGCATTCTTTTCTACAAATTGTATATTTAGAAATCTTTCTAAATTCCATTAATGCTTGACTGGTTAATTCATATTTCAATGATTTGTATTTATTCAGGTAATTTGATGGGATGGGGAAATATTGTATGATGCATATTGCAAAGCAGATTTGTCACAGTGACACAAGCTCATTTTTGGTAACTGGGAAATGTGACTAAATTTGACATAACTAGAGAAACAGGGCTGTGTTCACATGGTACAAGCCTTTCTCACCCTACTCTATTGTTTACCTTCAGATACTTTTTCCTGCCTCAGCTCTGTACACATGATGTGCAACAAAGGGCAGCAAGAAGTGCTGGGTCCAGCTAATTTAACACCAAATGAAGTGGAGCTTTGGCAGTTGCCCAGTTCCTTTAATAAAAAGAAAGTAAATAATTTGGGCCCCAAAGTAGGTTGGGAAATGTTCCTCTAAATGACTTGGTGGTTGCCAAATCCCTTGTACCATTTTATTCTATTCCAAAACATGTGTTTATTTCCACATAGATGTTAGTGATGTTCAAAGCAGGGGAGAAGAATGATTCAGTTTCATGAATTATCTCTTGTTTGCACTCCAGAAAACAACATATATGTTTAAATATGAAATAATTATAAGCCATGATGACAATTAATATTAAAACTGTGTTCCATATACAAGTATGTCTGAATTCCAATCTTACATTTTATAACAAACTCAAAACACTTTCAGACAGAAGTCTTTCTATGGAAAAATTAAAGTATGACTTCAATTAATATTTATGTCCTTTGGAATCCAAAGAAAAATAGAAGAATAATTCATGAATTTGTTCATTGTGCTTTCCAGCTGAAGATGTTAACCATTACGTCTAACCATAACAGAAATGCAGCCAGTTTTAGCCTTTTAAACATTTCACTTTGTGATCAAAGTAACCCTATGTTTATTTCCATATTTCATGATACTGATTAAACTTTAAAATTGTATTCACTTAAAGAAAGACACAAGAACAGAAAGCCAAGCACCATATGTTCTCACTCATAGGTGGGTGTTGAACAACGAGAACACGTGGACTCAGGGAGAGGAGCATCACACACAGGGGACAGTTAGGGGGGTAGGGGAGAGACAGCGGGGAGTGGGGAGGGAGGGGAGGGTGGGGAGGGATAACATGGGGAGAAATGCCAGATATAGTATGCACCAAAAGTAAAATAAATTTTAAAAAAAGAACATAAGCAATTATATTAAAATATGTTGTCTGTGAAAGTTGTCATTTGATAGTTGGCTTATAAAATAATTTTTATGAATCCATTTTATGAGTTAAGTAAGGTTTAGCCTTTCTGCAGTCTCTCTCATCTGTTGGGAACCTGTGATATACCTCTATTTGTCCACAAGATGGTGTTTAAAGCAATTTGTTCAAAAGAACTGAGTAACAGAAATACAAGGTTACAAACATTTTAGTGGACAACTAAATCAAACTCTTGCCTTTGCACTTTTTTTTTTTACTTCTGTAGATAATTTTTGTTAATTTGTTTTGTTAATTTATGTTTCTCCTAATTTTAAGCATCTATATGAAACAGGCACAATACCCTTTGGTTTGTTGACTGTTTTGATTTTATTTCTTCAGTGGATATATATGTATTAACATGCTTAATTAAGATGAAGATTTACTATTCATAACTGTTTATACACCACTCTCATATTTTAGTGATCTATATAAAGACATCTAAATAATTATCCTGCCTTTTAGACAGGATAGATACTCTCTTTCAACAGACAAGAAAAAAAAGATTTAGCTTATCACAAGAAGTAGACAATTTATAAAATTACACAGTGTCTAAACTCTATATTATTCAGTGTACTTAAAATTTTACAATTAAATTTGTATAATGTTTATATTTTTCTAGAACACATCGCTATTTACAAAAGTACGATTAGGAACACTTTTTCCAAAGTACCATTTTTATTTTCATAACATTAATAATACACTGAGATTGAGAATTTCTCTGTTAAGTGTTTTGCTGAAGTTGTTTTAATAAATATTCAGAATAGTTTTGCAGATTTGTTCATCACTCTTTTTAAAGTATTTTTCACACTTGTCTGTATCCACCTTCTGAAGACACACAAGTGTTTACTGTCATGGTTTCCCAGCGTTATTTCTTAATACTTGAGTGTTGATGCATTTTTGCACTATCCCCCTTTTGTACCATCTCTCCTTACAAGGATTATGCAGGCTTTAAAGAGGAGGAGATGCAGAAAAGATTTGAATTTGTATCTTGTATGCCTGCATAATTCAAAGTGACTTAGTCCGTTGAACTATGTTTATTTATTAGCTGGCTGGTAAAGGTAGCATTAATTATGTTAAATTTGTTCAATTACTAAAAGTCTCAGGCAATAGGACAAATGACTGTTGTCATTTTTATTGTGTGGCATACCTGGAGCTATAATCCAAATGTTTTACTCAACAAAATCATGGCAGAGTAACTGATAATTTGGTTAAATTAAATGAAGACACAAGTGAACACAGAGAAAACTCATTCAGATAAGTAGACCTATCACAGCAAGAATTTGCCTGAAAGATAAGACAAGCTTGTAAGACCAAAGCTAAGTCTAAGAAAATCTAAGTGGAAAAAAAAATTGCAAGTTCAGATCCAATGGTGAGAGCGATGTGGTACAACTCGAGGACTTAGCTACTTGCTTCATGTATTTGTCACAAGTGAATACTAATAAAGTGGGAGGTTTCACTAAATGAGGGGCTAAATAAGATTAGAGTTTATCAGAAGTATGTGTATTGTGTGACCATACTAAGCTTCTGGGTGTAAGTAAAGTTGCTAGCTATTTTACAACTTTTTATTTTATTGTGTTATGTCAAGGACATTTTGGGGATAAATGTTTTTCAGCACATCAATGTCTTTAAATTCAGGTTGTATTGGGCATATTTTACAACTTTTTTTTTGAAATGGTGTCTTGCTCTGTCACCCAGGCTAGAGTGCAGTGGTGCAATCTTGGCTCACTGCAACCTCCCCCTCCCAGGTGCAAGCAATTCTCTGCCTCAGCCTGCCAAGTAGCTAGGATTACAGCTGTCCGCCATCATGCCCCACTAATTTTTTTGTATTTTTAATAAAGATGGGCTTTCACCATGTTGGCCAGGCTGGCTTCAACTCCTGACCTTGTGATCCACCCACCTCGGCCTCCCAAAGTGCTGGGATTACAGGCATGAGCCCAGCCAACTTCTTTATTTTTAAATAACATTTAGGATGTGTTTTCCCCTATTTTGTTTGTTCTCTATTTTACCTCACCAAACTCTTTAAGGTTTAATTGAATATATTCACGTTAAGTGCAATGACACTAGTTTTATTCCAAATCCCACATGTACATAATGCTTTGAGGCCTTGATTCCTACGTGTTCATTAAGCATAATGAACTTGTCACCCATCTCAGCAATAAAGGATTTGACCCTATGTCAGGGAAATGTAAGGTGCAATTATTAAGGCCGTATCTACTCTTCATCACTCCTGGAGGCTGAAGCTCCATGCTTCAGTCCATTCTGTTAGGTGTCAGCCACAGAGATGCTCCAGAAGCACTCTCGGCTAACCGCAAGCCCCACAGGTGTCCAAGGAATTTTAACTGGTCTATTGCAGGGTTCATGTTTATACCATAATTATAGTTTTGTTTGTCACATGAATCATCGCTCAGCTTGAAATAATTATCACCCATCTCCCTGACAGTTCATAAAAAGCCTAGTTTAATTGTTTCAGATGAGAATTATACACAGAAACAAAAGCCAGAGAGCAGACAGTCCCTTAGGACTTTTGTCCCCCAGAGTGATCATCTCCCTAAAATCATTTGAGACTTTTTACTCTAGAGGTCCTTGAGGGAGATAAGAAATAACACAATTAACTTTTCTCATCAGTAGAAGCTCTGACATCATGAGTGATAAGACAATAAGCAATAAGTAGTTGAATACATAGCAGGTTTTCTTAACAGAAATTAATTACATCAAAATGTGCCAGAGGATTTATATGTTTACCTATACTGGGTAATAACTTACATAGTTCTTAACTATTCCTATCTTCATGCCCCCTTCGGATAAATTAACTAGGTGCCCTCTAAAGAATATTGTCTTTTCACACACACATTTTCAACTTTGAGACAAAATGGAATTTCAAATATATCTCAGAAAGAGAGGTAGTATGTTGGAGACAATTTCCCTCACTTGTTCTTTCTCCAGCTATGCTTCAATAACGTGGAGTCAAGACTAATTTGTGAAGGCATCTTAAGCAGAAAGTTAGCATGAATTGCCGTTTATTAAGACTAAAAGTAATTTTCAGTTAGCATCCTCTTCCTGATACCCAGGTCTCTCAAATATGTTACACTTCCTCTTGTTCATTATTAAAAGAGCATTTGAGCATGTGTATTTACAGACATTACTGCGGTGAGCACATTTTGATTTAAATAGTTCCTGAGCTACAGGCACTTAATATGGCCATGTCCTGGATCACAACTCACTAAAAAAGACTACACAATTGAAAAGTATTCGACTCTGTAAAAAAGGACTTGACCTATGTTTATTGAACACAAGTATTCTTTTTTAAAAACATATTTAAAACCGTTTATGTCTGTTGCCCCTCTATAAACAGCAAGATTGCTAGTTTGCTAGTATTTTTTCCTTAATACTGAGTTTTCACTCCTTTTGCCAGGCTACCAGCAAATATTTTTAAGTAGTTTTCTTGATATTTGGAAATCAGTGTTTCTATTGGTTTTTCACCTATATTGGTTTACTTCATTTATTTTAGAGACAGGGTCTTGTTCTGTTACCCAGGCTAGAGTGCAGTGGTATGATCATAGCTCACCACGGCTTCAAACTCCTGATCTCAAGTGATCCTCCAACCTCAGCCTCCCGAGTAGATGGGACTGCAGGCACTCACTACCATGCCTGGCTAATTTTTAAACTTGTTTTTATTTTTGTAGGGACGGGAGACTCACTGTCTTGCCCAGGCTGGTCTCAAACTCCTGGGCTCAAGCTATCCTCCCACCTTGGCTTCCCAAAGTGTTGGGATTACAGGTGTGAGCCACCATGCCTGGCCTTGGCTTACTTTTAAACTCAGAGACTATTTCTCAGAAACAGTATAATCACCAAAAATTTAAAAAAATACAGTAGAGGTGATCTTCTAAAGCAGGGATTTATATTAAGCTTATTTCAGGTTGCAGATAAATCAGATTTTACTAACGATGTTTAAGAATAACAATATTGGTTCAGTCAGTTTGAAACATTAAGTATCCATACATAATCAGATCCATCACCTATCCTGATATGACTACTCATTCATACTCTTCTGCTGTGCAGAAGCCAGTTATCCAAAACCATGCCAGTGTATTTATGTGCTCAGTCTAGGAAGTGATTTCCATAGTTCGTAACCGAACTGTCAGGTATTTGGGTTGAAAATCATATCATACTGCCATAGACACACTGGCTAGAAATAAATCAGAAATTATTTGCCCTTAATTAACATGCCAGTTTCAAACCAACTTTAATTATTTACACTCTCCTCTCTCAGTGAATGCTCCAGTTGCCACTTCATCCAACTTTCAGAAATATCTCAGAGAGGATTTGAGATTTCTATTTTGCTAGAGAGACATACTTGTTAGATTCAACATTTATCAACTCTTTCATGAAGGGAATTTGCTGGGCACTTTTCCTTGCAATTTCTAGGTCAAGTATCTACCGCTTCCAAAAACTACTTCACTTAACTGAAATTTATAATGAATTGTTCCAGCTATTTGGAATGTGGTAGTTTTGCATAATCTATTTGTAAATGGTTGTTTCCAATGTTGCTGACTATATCTGCGGAGCTTGTTGTACAACCTTTATATAACCAGGTTTGTGAACCAGTTGAGTGAACTGTTCTTTGAAATTTTTTTAAGTTTTCTTATGAGTATTATAAAACTTAGAAATATGTTGATTATCTAATTTTTCTTTTATTGTATTTGATTATGTCACTCTAGTTAAAATAAAAGCACTTTGGTGGAAAGATAATTTCTATGCATTTATTTAATTATGTGTCACAGTTCCTGAAACAGTTTGCCATTTTTTAAAGTACTGTTTTAGGGAGCTATAAGATACCTTTATTTTCAAAAATCATATTCAAAAAAAGGAAAAGACCATTCTTGTAGTCTATGTAAATAGCACTGATCTATGTGGCAAAGTTGGAATCTTTCTTCTTAAGCAAAACTCATGCTGGAAGCATAAAAGTAATTCTGTAAGCAGTTTTAAAGAAATCCAAATACAGATTACATAATGATTGATTTAACCAAGTAACTAGGACTAGAATTTTAAAATATATAAAAGTATACATAGAAAAAAATATTAAAAATTATATTAGGGCTCACTTCCCTTTGACTTGGCGGATTTAGTTCCATAAACTAACTAAAGATACTGATGATGTTGAGCTATTGTTCTGCACCCCAGCACAAGTTACTCATAGGCTCTGTGATAGAAAATATATTAAGTCTGCTGGATAGTTAAGTAGATGTTAATGAAACAGCAAGCCAATAAGATTACATAAATAATAAAGTGCTTAAGTGGTCAGGAAATACTTAAGTATACAGTGCTTTAGCTGAGCTGCCTTTATAAAATCTTTAAGAAATGGTGAAACATAACTCATGTTTTCAATAAAATTCTGAGTAGGAGGGAGCTAACAAACCATTGAAATTAAGGCAGTGGTTCTTAACCTAGAAATAAAGCAAGGCTAGACTTCAAGGAGTCCATGAAATCTCTGAAATACTATACAAAAATATAGATGCATATGTACCTGTGCATCTTTCTTTCTAGGGAATTAACATTTCAAAAAGGTCCATGAAGCTCTCCCCATACACACACACACAAACATACACACACACCTGTCACAGCATAACAGCCTCTGTGGAACAGCTTTTCAATTACTCTATGTAGAAAAAACACTAATGTTATAAACATACACCTATAGAACCAGTAATTAAGTAATGTTTAATGTATCTAAATAAGTTCAGTTACTTATTTTCAATGAACATGATTATTTGTAAGAAAACATACAAGAGATTAAGAAACCATATTTATTTCTTCTTTGGTACAACCAGAGATGTTACCTCAAACCTTTAAAATAAATAATCTCATCAATAACATTTGCGAATGCCAGAGTATTAAAATTCTTTCTTTGCTTTCATATAGAAGCACTCAAAATATTAACAGGTTTGGGGTACAGTACACACAGTTCAGGCTGAAGAAGAAAACCAATACATGACGTAAGGAAATCATTTCGGGCAATGTAGCCCTTTCTTATCACTCCAGAGACAGCACATTGATGGGATTTTAAGCACCAATTCCATTGAATATAGTGGGGTTTCTTCATAACTAGTCTAGTGATCCTCTACATAACTGAAACAATAATCTGAGAACAACATCTAAATGAAAATAACTACTGCAACTGAGGTAAACCAAACAGTTATTTTTGTTTATTGGCACAGTGGCCCACGATAAGACACATAGGTATAGCACACTAAAGCTCAAGATCCTGGGAAGAGGAGTATAAATTTATTCAAGGGAGGTGTTTGGTTTTCTTTTTCTTTTTCTTTTTTTCTTTTTTCTTTTTTTTTTTAACTGATGACTCTGCTGTCTTCCTTCCCTCCAAGGAAAGGAAAGAGAACTTCTTGAATAGCACCATTCTTCTAAATCTGATTGTCAAGTAGGACTTCTGTAATCATGCTGAAGGTAATACATCGTCATCTTTGCCCCAGCTTTGGGTGGTATTTCTCCCCCAAGCTCCTTCACCAGGCATGGTTCATGCAGAGAGCCATGCAGCACTAAGCCTTTCACTGGTCAGGCCCTTTGCTAAATGCTCGCTGACCAGCCTGCATGGTGCAGGAGGCTGGCTCACAGAAGCCAGGAAGCCCAGGAGGTCCTGGGGGTCCAGGCACGCCAGGAATTCCTGCCACCCCCGGGGGGCCTCGCTCACCATCCCGGCCATTTCTTCCATAGCTGGCAGGGCCTGGGTCACCTGAAACACACAGAAGATTGCACATGTGAACAGAAGAATCCTCATTGATGCAAACTGGCAGAAGACCAGAGCACAGCTCAGCAGTGCTCAGGTAAGGGGCTTAACAAATGCTTTTGGAAATAATGGATAATGACTGGTGATGATTGGTGATGAAGATGATGATGATGATGATAAGATCCTTTCCTTGGACTTGGATTTTCATGGAAATTAAAAGTAGAAAGAGACCTTGGTGTCTCTAACCACATCTCCATCAGTAGAGCTGCACTGTGCACCATGGCGGCCTCCAGCCACAGGTGTCTATTGAGCACTGAAATGTGACAGAGCCAGATGGAGATGAACTAAGTATCAAAATACCTGGATTTTAAAGACTTCATATGAAAAAAAATGAAAATAGTTCATTAATATTTGTGTCTATTACATGATGAAATGATCTTTTGCACACAGTGGGTTAAGTAAACTATTACTAAAATTAATGTCACTTGATTATTTTTACCTTTTTCATGAGGCTACTTGATTTAAAATCATACGTGCAACTCACACTTGTGGCTCACATTGTATTTCTTTTGAATGCAGTAGCAGTATTCCTTACTTCTAATAGTTGAGCAACATCTGGGCAGGGAAAAGTATAGTTCAGTGGTTAAAAAACAGGTTTTGGAGACAAATAGCTTTACATTCTAGCCCTGCCATTTATGAATAATGTGACATTAGCAAGTCATTAACCTCTCAGTTTCTTCATCTGCAAGATGGGATAATCTCTTCTTAATAATTAAATTCAGGCTGGGTGCAGTGGCTCACGCCCGTAATCTCAGCCCTTTGGGAGGCTGAGGTGGGTGGATCAGCTGAGGTGGGTGGATCGCCTGAGGTCAGGAGTTTGAGACCTGCCTGGCCAAAATGGTGAAACCCAATCTCTACTAAAAATACAAAAAAGTTAGCCAGGTGTGGTGGTGGGCACCTGTAGTCCCATCTACTCAGGAGGCTGAGACAGGAGAAGCACTTGAACCCAGGAGATGGAGGCTGCAGTGAGCCGAGATCGTGCCACTGCACTCCAACCTGGACAACAAAGCAAGACTCCATCTTAAAAATAATATAATAATAATAATAAAATTCTACAGTTGAAAGCTTCTGATAAATAGGAGCTATTATTATAATTATTAAGATTTTACTGATTAATGTCTTTTCGAAGGCTGTGCTATTCACCCTACAAAATTTCATATTTTTCTCACGAAGGGCTTACCCCAACATGAACTTCGCCATTACAGGTTCTTTGGGGGCTTTTCTTACTTGTCTTCTTTTTGTCGTGTTCAAAGGTTGTATGTTGCCTTCAATGGGGCACATTCTCTGAGGCACAGCACCCCATAACAAAGAGGAATGTCTGCTGAATGCTTACCCCAATGCACCAGCAGCACTTTCACACAATTATTATAAAAATGGTGATGAGAAATCAGTGTAAAACAAATTGTGTATGCCAAGATAATATGACAGATCCTCATTCCATCTCAGCCATCTTAACTTGGTCTTTCTGCCAAAAAGCTGGAAGCCAAATCTACATGTTCAATTATATATTTGCTTATATTTGGTTAATTTCCTTCTTTCTCTGTGGTTTTTACTTTTCTTTTTCTACTTTAGTAGCCTTACTACATGTCTTTTGTGGGTCTTACTATAGTAATATGATCTTACTCAGTGGTCTCATTACATATATCTCACATACTTTTAGAAGGATAGTAGATTAGAGATCCTGTTTTACATAAAATCTCATTCTTCCTCTGGTGCATACAATTCGATCCACACAAAGCAATGTCATAGGTCAATATATTAATAAGTTTTAAGAGAGAATAATTATCTTTGAATTTATCCATCTTGAAGCAATAGATAAGGGGAGATATAAGTAATTTCCCCTAATTTATCCCATACACTTTCATTCAACTATACTTAGTATGAAGGAAATCATTATGTGTTTTCTTCTAATGAGGCCCCTGAGAAAGCTTCTCCCTAATCCACAGCATCTATCGATAAGGCTGTGGCAGAACTATGCCTTTAGCAGTACGGTGAAGATCCTTGACACCAGATGCAGTTAAAGGTGAACTTAATTTTTTTAAGGTTTAGAAGATGAGCCAGATCTAAATCTGATTTTCATGCACCTTATCAGTAGGAATGTCCCCACTGAGACATACCAGGTGTGCCTTAAAATCGAATCAAGTTTAGGAGGAGGAAATACCCACAGAAAAGGAAGAAAACCAAATGACCATAGGGGCTGGGATGGTCATTTAGATCAGGGGTGGGCAAACGTCTGCTCATGAACTAAATCCTGTTTTTATAAATAGTTTTATTAGAACACAACCATGGTAATTTTTTTTACATACTGTCTGTGGCTGCTTTGGCACTACCAGGACAGAGCTGAGCAGCTGCCAGCATGGTGCTCACAGCCCAACAATCTGATCCTTCACAAAGTTTGCTGATCCCTGATGTAAAGAAGTGAGGCTGGATTAAGAAATTCCTCCACTGTTTTCATGAGCTGAAAACGTAAAGTGCAAATGCAATGAAATATATTTGCACTAATATTTGGCCACTAATATTCCACATAAGTGTGGGGAGACAAAAGGGAGGAGTGAGGCCTGTGGTGAGCTGGAAAGTGGATGCAGGCAGCAGCTCTTCTCCAGCTAACAGCTGCCATCGGGGAATACAGGCCGCTGTTGCCAGAACAGATCATTTTCAAGAGAAGCCAGGAAGCTGAGTTTTTAAACAAATATCTCTTAATGTTTAAATGTTAGCAACTAATTCAAATTTTTTTCAACATTTGTAGAGCCAGCAAAAAATCTTAAGTTTAAGAGAATTTATTCCCTAATACACAAACAATATTAAAAAGCAGAAGGATAGCCTTTTAGATTTATACATTTAGTTCCCCATATTAACACACTCCAGAAGAAGTTTTTCTTTTTCTTTTTTACCTTGCTGAGTTTTTTCCAGATTGCTGCTTATCCTCTGAGGGAAGAGTTGATGAAGCCATCCTGTCTACCTTTGATTTATTTTATGAAATGCACATCTCAGCCAATTCTCCCTTTGGCAAATGCAGCAATTTATCCTTTGGAGCTTTGCATGATGTCATTATCATCATCATCATCATCACCAATGCCTAATGAGAATGCTTTCTCTTTTCCATTTTTCCATGTGCCATACACTATGCTCATTATTAAGCCCATTTTTCTCATGTATAAACTGAGAGTTAGGAAGGTCAATAATCGTCCATAGTCATACAGCTAGAAAGTGTCGAGAAATGAAGACCCTTAATCACTGCACTAACCTAACTGTATTTTCCTACCTATTGATTTTTTTTCTAACTCTGTGGAAGAATTTGGGGGTTGTGGCAGGGGGTGTGTGTGTGTGTGTGTTCATTCTTTTTAATGGGCCTGAGTTTACCAGGAAGTAGACAGAGGCACAAAAACAAAGAGCAGTATTGATTTTTGCAGAGCTCTAATGATCACAAGAAACTAAGATATTTTTCTGAGGTTTTGCCCTGTAGAAATATCAGAGGGAAAAAAAAACAAACAGCCTTAACATAGCAGATTGTCAGGCTCTGGAGGGCCCTGACCCAGGGCTTTTGCTCTCATGGACGTTCTAAACTATGTGGAAGCCTCAGTTGGGTGACACTATGTCCACAGTCCACAGCACCCAAAAAGTGAAGCTGACTCATAATAACTGTTCACAAAATGGGCAGAGACAGCTAGCACAGCACCTGCATTAATGAATATCTATCAACTACTTTGTAACTCTTCAGAAAGAGAAAACATAGGTCTAAAGTGTTATTTCTCTCTGTCTGCCTCACGTGTGTGTTACTTACACTAACTGCCTAATGATTACATGGATTTCTGAAATGTCAAGGACCTATAAAAATGTTGAATGTTCCCAATACAAAGAAATTATACATGTTTGAGATGATGGATATACTAATTACACTAATATGGTAATTATATAATATTTCTATTTAAACATCACTACCTATACCATAAATATGTATAGTTATTATATGTCAATTAAAATAAAATAGAAACGTTTAAAAATGTTATTGCCAAACATCTCATGTTTTTAAGAAATGAGTATCTATGTCATTCTCTGTCAAACCACTAGAGAGCAGTCATGTTACACTGATGGAAGCCAATCCTGGCTGGGCCATTCTGAAGGAGGCACCTCCTTACCTAATACATGCTATGGAATGAAAGGGACTGTGTATATAGGCAGAAAAAAAAAAGTGAACAATTTTCACATTAAATAGGGTATTTCGTAATTAATTCACTGGTTTATAGAAGACTTTTTGTATGTGCCAGGACTTTCTTACATTTCTTGAGCTTAAGGTTAAGGTATTTGACAAAGCAGTGTATGTTTAAGGAATTGTAAATTACATACACTGGTTTATGTAAGGCCCAGCAACCAAATAAAACAGCTGCAGCAATGGAAATGGAATTATTAGGTACTGCAAAACTTAGGCCAGAACTGAATGTGTGCCTGTGTATTTTCCCACTCAATAGTCTCAAGCAAAGCTCACCTTTCCACCGACTTTGCACAAGGAAACCAAATAGTTTTACAACCTAGTATAATCTAGCACAAAGCTAGCTATAACTTCTATGTCCAAGAGGCAAAAAGCATCTCAGCTCACAAGTCACCTTCCTGGTGTTCACATACAAATGATTTATTTTTTGCCCTAGTGAGTGCACAAAGAGGAAGTCAGACTCATTAATAAATATGTTTCTTTAAAATTCTCAGAGTGTCAAGGAACTAGTCCCCAGTGGGTGAGCTCAGTGGCAGCAGACAGAGAGAGGTCTATGAGACAACCAACCAAGCAGTAACATTAGCTAACTAGCACGAAACCGAAGGTGGGGTAGACTAAAGTTCCAGGGATTGCTAATGTGATTCCTATAGCTCTGCAAGAGAGGCAGAAAGAGAAGCAAGATGCTCAGCAGTTATGGGGCACACCCAATTCACATGGCTACAGTGCAAAGACAAACCAATCGTATGACTGAACAGCCAGCCAATCGTTTTGTCCACTTTGTGAACATGGACTCAGGAAGCATGAATTTGCCTTCTTATTACCTGAGAGACTTTTGTCAGGATGTGGATTTAAGAGGCTGTGTTTTCTCAAATATGTTATAAAAAGAGGGAGTAACAATAAGAACAACAGTTAAATTTTCAGAGTGTTTGTTTGCCATATGCCAGGCACTGTTCCAAGAGCTTCACATGTATGCACATGCACATATATGCTCCTAAATACAAAGTAGGCATGGTGATTCCCATTCGCAGAGGAGGAAACTGGAGCACTAAGAGGTAAAAGCATAATGCATAAGCCCTGGAAGCCTGGCTCCACGTCTGCACTTCTTAAGTATTTACCCAGCCTACTCCTGGCTATGAGAAACAACCAGATTGTATATGTGTACTTTTTAAACAACAAAGCACTGTAGCCAAAATGACCATCAATGTAATGATTATAATAATAATCTGTGTTCCATAATAAGCAATGTAGCATTACGTTCCTAAAGGGCATGTAAGGCTTAACACTGAACAGAGACATATCATTGTAGAGGGGAGACAGGGAACTAAAACTGTCCAGAAAGAATACAGGAACTCTAACTGATAGAAAATGATGATATTAGTTATGTTGTTAAAAATTTGTTAGCTGCCTTGTTAGCACAAAGAAGGATCTAACTATCTTTTTTTTATTCAGGAGGATCTCAGCCCCAAATCCAACAATAGGAACAACAAAAAAGGTTGTAAAATATGCTGTTCCGCACGTTCTTTCTTTTAGGTAAGATGTGTATTTATATAGAAGGTTCCAGACAAATTCCTGCACAGAATCCTTTTGAAGGTTCCTTCAGGCCTTAAAGCCCTATTAATATTATGTTTTTGAAAGATCATAAATCACATGCCTAGTCACGTTCAAACTCTACCAAGAAATAAAAATCAGTCTAGCCTCAGTGGACAATTAACCAGTGAAATGATGTACTGCTATCCAGTACTTTGCATTTCTGATTTGTAGTTGAAGTAGAGTTTTGTGGAGGGAAGGTCTGGGGCGTAAGAGGTAATGCTGATTTAGAGAAGAGTAATATATTACTGCTGATCAAGAGCAGGAGAAAAAAGCTGCAAGAGCTGAACTGGGGTCCAGCTTTGCCCTCAGCTCTCCTTGATCCACCTTAAAAAGCAAAAAGTGGACTTCATATATTAATAATAGTACTAACAACCAACATTTCTTGAGTGCCTACTATAGCCAGGAACTGTCTTAAGCAATTTACATGGATTAAGTTTCTTTATTTCTCAGAATTATACTATCAGACAGATGTCCTTGTTATCACTGTTTTATAAATGGGAAAACTGAGGTGCAGAGAAATTAAGTAACATGCCCAATATCATAAAGTTAGTTAGTGGCAGAGTCAAAATGTGAACCTGGGGTGTCTGAGTTATAGAAGCCACTCTTCAAACAGTCCACTTTCAGGTACTAGCTTTAAGGGAGGAATGACCCAAAAAGCTGTTGTCAGGAACTTGACTAACTTGAGCATATGCACAGTGTCCACAAGAGAATGTGGGCCGATCTCAAAACCAGAGCCCTCAGTTGGTGCTTTAACCTGCATGCTACACATGGACACCGCGCCGAAGCTCTGAGAGAACGACACAGCAGCAGACCCCTCCTCTTCGACATCTGTGCTTTCGAAAGCCTGTATTCTTGCAAAAGAATCTGGAACTCAGATGTTTCACTAAATAGTCTCAGATACCTCTCAATTAAAAGGTAACAAAAGTCCAAGAAAGAAAGGCTACCAAGGTTGAGACTTAATAACCAGAACAAGGAAAGCAGGAAAGAAGAGTGAGCTGGGTGAGAAGGAAGGACAGGAGACAATCAGAGCTGGTGGGGAAAGGAAAATGAGAGAAGAGGGGTCAGCGGAGGATGATGATTTTGGAAGTGATCCCAGGAAAGGAGGGGCAAGGACTGGCAAAAGAAGAAAGCAAAAAGAAAAGAGAAAGGGCAGGTATTAAGAGTCCTGGAAAAGGGAGTATGAAAAATGTTTTAACAATTCGGGTTTAAGATTAAATTCAAGATCAGCTAAAATTAATAATTGTGTGTGTAAGTGATCCCAGGGAGGGCTGCAAATGATGACCTTGTCCTACCTCACACTTGGCTTACACGTGGATGGTCTGATACTCTAAAAAGCAAGTCAGGAAAGCCCCTCTGACTGATTGACTGGGTGCCCCGTTTGCCCCCTTTCCCTGCCCCCAACCCCTCCACTTTCAGTCAACTCAGCTCCTTGAATGGTTTACTACAGATGGGAGACAATGTGCTCCTGACAGGACACAGCACACGTGGAGCTGATCTTCCTTCATCTTCTCATCTTTAAATTTAAAATGTGGCTTACCAACAGATTTTTTTCAAAGTAAGAATCCCTAGAAACCATAATACATTTTCAGTAAAGGAAAATGTGGCCAATAGTGCCAGTCATTGGCTCAAGAACTGTTAAGTGATTTGTCAGTAAAATGCGAGAAGACATTATTAGGCTATCTCATAAATATATAGAATAGTAAATTATGATGATGATATGCTATCAGCTTTAAAACTTCCTATCCCTACCACTGGTGAAGGAGACAATCACCTTTAGTAAATTCTGTTTGCTTTTCCTCTCTTGTAAACACCCATCAATGAATCCACGCTTTACTGTATATTAAAATCTTCTCTGAATCCCATTTAAACCAGATTTTCCCTTCATTTCTAACCATAAATCTTCCATTTCCAATCAGAAAAATTTATCAATTTGTGAAAACATTTTGACAAGCCCACGAATCAGTTTTGAAAGGCAGTGTTTATCTCCAAACATTCATGTTTTTTTAAAAAAAAATTTTAATGAGAACGCAATCCCCAGAAGCAATGAAACGGATAATTGGAAAGCAGTGATGTTTTTGGCTACAATTGTAGCTATGATTAAATACATCAGCCTCTGGCAGAATTAGAAAACTGTGATTTCTTTTCCTAAACTTCCCTAAACCAAGTTTTCCAAACCATTGTGGAAGCAAGTATCATCTCAAGTCTCCTCAGCAAGAGACACCTAGGGCTTTGGGAGCCTTCCTAAGCCACTGCCTTGCCCCAGTAAGAGAGGGTTTGCTGGAAAGCTGCACATCATTCATGCCCTTAAACTGAACTGGCTTTTGGCCCTGCTATGCTGCATCTGTGGTTGGGCTTGTAAGTCATTTCCCAAGGGATGAGTGTGTTCCAACCTGGACTCTGGTGACAGGGTAGCCAGTGTGTAAAGAGAACAGAAGGCCCAGTGAGAGAATCTGGGCCCTTCACACAGGGGCTACCCTGTCGCCTCAGTTGACGCAGCTGTGATATGTGGCTTGTGTGTGGCTCATAGTGGTTACGAGTAGGAATGTTCAGTTTTGTATTTTCTCTTTTTTTCTTTTTTGGATGTGGGGTTTTGGAGAGTCTGGGTATTTGAAAGGGGAGCTTTTAAAATAAATTTCAGTTACTCCTTGTGTAAGAGGTTAAAAACAATTTTCCTGTTCCTCTGGCATTTTAGATTAAAAAAAAAAAATAACAACAGGAAACTATCACCTGCTTTAGAAACGGATAGGACCCAATTTATTCAGAATTTAATAACAAGTAGATTGTGCCTGGACCTTGACACTATTTTTCTTGAAGCAACTATTTAAGGAAATTAATATTTCAAATCCTGATACCTATTTTCTCACAAAAAATACAGATATGATTTACAGATCATTTAACTCTTTACTAAAGCTGGTCTTGAAAAATCTATGCTAGCCATTGTGAATAATTAACATGCTTAAGTGATCAAACAACAAGTCTTTTAAAATTTTATTCAATTCAGACTAATTGCTACTAATTTCACTACCTCCTCCTCTCAGCGGCATAACACACTTACCTGGGAGACCTATAGCTCCAGGCAAACCTTTGGGACCTCTTCCTGGAGGGCCACGCTCCCCTTTTTCTCCCAAGTCACCTGCATTACATTAAAGAAATGTTATTTTTCTACATAGCTATAAAAATTAACTTCCATATCTTTAAACCTTAAGCAAATCTAAAACTCAGAAATCAAAAGGTCATGAAGTTGGCATAAACTAGATTGTAGTGAGTATGTAGCAAGGCAAAAGTCAAGTTTATTCTTTTAACAGATCTAAGGGAGGAAATCAAATTATTATACCCATAGATACTGGAATGACATTTGACAAAATTGGACATGAATTCTCGATAAAACATTCAATAAAATAAGAATGGCCACTTCCTAAATATGAAAAATATGTCTATCTCGTCCCAAAAGCTAGCATAAATGTTTAACGGGAAACACCAGAATTAGTTCCACTACAATCAGAACAATATACTGATGCCTACTTCATCACTATTATATAACATTTGGTTTAAGGTAAAACTATCTCATTTTCAAGAGATACAAATATATATACTTTAAAACTCTAGAAAACTCAAATACTACAAACAGTATTCAGCCAACCAGCAGGGTACAAAATCAATATATGAAAATTATAATTTTATAAATATGAAAACCAGTAATAAGACATAATAAAAAAGATAATACTTATAATAACAATTATTAAATAACACGGAATAAGAAATAGACAAGTCCCACATGACAAAGTTTAACGTTTCTAAAGGACAGCAGATGACTTGAAAATCATTCTTAAACAGAATCACATCATCATAAAATGCTGTCAGTGCTCCCCGAGCTGAATTTTTATCATGCTCATAATAAAAATGCAAACCCATTTTTAACCAGAAAAGAAGACACTGAAGTTTGTATAGAAAAACACATAAGCCAGAGTAAGCCCCAAAAACTCCAAAAAGAAAAACAGCATGAAGGGAATTAATTTGACCAGATATTAAACCAACTAAAATGTGTGGTGCTGGTCCTGAATACCAGTGAAACAGAATAAAAAACCCAAAAAACAGGCCCAAATACATACAGGATTTGGGTTTATAATGAAGGTGGTGTGCTGAGTGTATGAAGGATTACATTATTTGCTGAGAATTATGGCAAGGAAAACCGAGCTGGCCCCCCGAGTGGAAAAGTGCTTGGGGCATTCTAAAGTAGTAAACAGTATATGTGTATCATACACCAGTTAAACTAGTTCTTTAAGCATGGGATATGGGACCCTGCCCCCTTGCTCCCTCGTGGAGAATGCTTTCTGTTTGTCTGTGATCAGTGGAAAGTAGGCACCAGCTGCCTGCCTAGTTTATCTTTGTGCTATGAGAAAACACAGAAAATTGCTTGTTAATACTAATCACCTGTTCAGAGAGAATGAACACGTGGTGGGTTCAGCCTCTGCGCGAGGCTCTGAGCTCTGAAGAGCGCTCACCTCGGATGACTATTTGCCTCCCTGTCCCTGTCTCTCTCTCTCTCTCTCTCTCTCCAAACTAAAATGTAGTTTTGCCCAAACATTTGCATCAGCTTAGCCTCGTTCAATATTAAGTTAAATTTGTTATAATCTTAAAAACAAAGTCATTTATGCAACAAAAACAAAAAAATATATATAACTATCTGCACTCAGATACTCAAAGATCTCTAATTTTGAAGTGAATATTTAGCCTCCATACTTTGATTTTAGCTGTGAATGTCTTTATATGAATGTTTTTATGATCAACTACATTTCATCACACTTCAAAACTACATTTCAAAACAATTTGAATTTATATAAATACTATGAAGGATTGAACTCACGTTGAACTCATATTTACATAAACTAGTTTTTTAACAGTCATCATCAATATGGCCTTACTATATTAGGAAGATATGACAACGTTTCATAAACTAATGGTGTAAGCATTCTTGTTAACTTGGTAACTTTAGTGTCATATCACTATAATTCTGGAGGCTGGCAATAAGAACAGACTCTCTAAATGTGCCACATATTCTAAAGATATGGGATGAAGATTACAAAGTGTGGCTTTTACACTGATAGTAAAAGCTAAACTTGTTTGCACATTCTAGCATGAAACCACACCAACTTTTAACGTTGCTTCAAGGAATAAGACCAGTGTCTTTGTTGTGATACTGTCTTTTGGTTATCAGTCAGAGAAGAAGTTAAAGACGAGCTCCAAAACAGAGCCTACTCTGCAAACTGCTCCTCCACAGCAAACCGTGCATACAGGTTGGTTCTATTGACAAGGTTAATCTACTGCTTCAAACCCCAGTCATGTCTTATTGTGAGATCTAAAAAAAAAAAACAATGGCTCAGAGAACTAAAGGTCCAGCTTTGTTAGCCCCTTCAGTCCAATAAAGAAAAATACACAGCCTGAGCAGAAAAACAGCTCATTATGAACAACAGGAAATTCCCAGTGCTCTATAGTTGCTATTTATTTCATTTATTCACGAGCTATAACTGATGCTCTATCTCCATGTAAACAGATTATCACCAAGAAAGGTTAGTCATAATTACGACATGTGTGTTTTCTCAAACCTTCACTTACGTATTGCTGTCTGATTCACACTAACATATATAAAAATATACAGGCTTACTCAAAGGGACTTAAAATTAATCCAAACTGTGAATATTTAAAACTAATATTTATGACACAAAAGACTAATGTAATACCAAGCAAAGTGAACATAAGGCCAGTTAGATATCCCTCATGTTTTGGGCCTGAGCCCTAACATGTTTGTATAATATCATGTAAACCATGTCAGTAAAAAACAGAAAAATTGTAGATACAATCTAAGCTTTGACTATGATTTGAGACATATTTCTACTAGCTCCTATTGAAAATGTTCTGTATTATTTGGAGTATTTTCTAGGAGACAAGCTGTGACAAAGACATAGCTTGTATTGTTAAAGCAGTAAGAATAAAACATGTTTGTTATTTCTGTAGCAGTTTCTCTGGAATAGGAGTCTCAAAGTGACTACATGGTAGAGCAAGATTCATTATTCCCTTCTTTACCAGGGATGGGGAAAAAAGCCAGCAAGCAATACTGAAATACGTCTCTCCTCTAACTGAAAATTGAAGTTTCAAAATGGTGGAGTGTTTATTCTCGGGGAAATTTCAGCTGTAACCCCTTGGATATTACAAAGCTGTATGTTTTCTTTTCTTTTTTTTTTTTTTTTTTGAGACGGAGTTTCGCTCTTGTTACCCAGGCTGGAGTGCAATGGCGCGATCTCGGCTCACCGCAACCTCCGCCTCCTGGGTTCAAGCAATTCTCCTGCCTCAGCCTCCCGAGTAGCTGGGACTACAGGCACGTGCCACCATGCCCAGCTAATTTTTGTATTTTTAGTAGAGACGG